>JACXGM010008914.1:0-10746 GCA_016801145.1 Umbra pygmaea | reverse complement strand
ATTTTCCTCTGTTCCCAATTCCCTCTCTAATCCTGCCTTGTTGGCAGCTCTGCAACTCCTTGTACAAATATGTGGTTTGATGAGGGGCTCATCCATGGTTCATCCAACCAGATGTCGCCCGAGCCGCCAAATCTTTTCACACCAAACATGAAAAGCTTTAGTCGGATCATGCACGGGATGATTACATTCACTGACTATACTTCCGTTATTAAATTTACAAGAACCAGGAGTCGCTGGAGAGCGACGTGGCAGGATAGATTTATCTGACTTGCCCAAATCCCAGGCAGTGCTATGCCAATTTTGCACTACCTCATGCAGGGGGCTTGAGTAAATTCAGAACCCATGGTTGGGCTTGAAACCCTGACCATTGCAACGTAGACTGTCCGGCAATGCAGCAATTTAGCCCACTTAGCCACGCGGACCCCCCGTACTGGACAAGAATTTGTTAGATCTGTAAAGAATTATGATTATAGAACATGTTTTTTAAATCTGCTCTAAACGAAGACTTTAATACATTTCAGAAAAGGGCTTGGGTCAGGATTTACAGAACAGGGTCTAATATCCTCTTTCTTATCAAATCTGGACCTTCGAAGCCAGTTCCACTCAATGTTTCCATTTTAACCCTTTAATCTGGAATTGATTTAGACCTGGAGCCATGTGTGTGACTTTAATGATGAGGTGGAACAGAAAACCAGCAGGCTCCAGACTTCTTAGAGGTCTTCAATACATTTGTGTCCAGCCCATATGTTTTAAACCAATTCCACAGAGAACCTCATATTTGTTTATTTTACATTTTTTCCTTTCAATTGGTTCCCAATTTAGATCTAGCCAACCAGGTGAGCAGAGACCAAACCAATTATTGATCTAATTAATTAATCAATCAAGTATATGGTAATAGCAGACACCTGCAAACACCTTTGATTGACACCTGTAGTCTAGCTCAGTGGTTCTCAAACTTTTCACACCGCGTACCACACCGCGTACCACACCGCGTACCACACCGCGTACCACACCGCGTACCACACCGCGTACCACACCGCGTACCACACCGCGTACCACACCGCGTACCACTTAAGAAAACATTTGGCTTTCCAAGTACCACCATTATGACTGATATTAAAATACAGTAGTGTAGGTCTACCCTGTTCAGGTACTCACAGTGCACGCAGGAGGCAAATGTATTCCTAATAAGAATGTTATTTATTGTCGACTGATGTCATTCACAGCCACGCTGTACAAAGGGTCAGCACTAGAACTGGCACTTAAACTCTTTCATACAACTCTCGTACAACACACAGGGGTGCAAAATGCATGTCAAATGTTTTTCCATAAACAGTGTAGACACACACTCACCAAATAATTTGTATGCGTATCTCAACAGTGCCACGAAACTGTAGGAGCGATCTCATATAAATCTTGTATAAATACATATGGTGAGTACGTGTATGTAGCTAGTCCTTAAAGTGGCGAATGACTCCACATATTTGTTAAAACATGTTAAAGCGGCCGTCAGATTAATGAGACCAGGACACTTCATTACACTCAATAATGCATACAATTCTGTCCAGAAATATTACTGTACATTTCCTACATGCCTGCTCTAAATCCACCAGTGACATATGGACAATTATTGAACGTTACCGCCCCACCATGTCAGTGCCCATTGTGGAATGTCTGGGCAGCTAGTTGGCATTGTTTATTACCAACATTGTGAGCTCGTAGCTTACAGATGAAATTGCATTTGGCCTAAATTCAGTATTTAAATAAATTAAACATATCTGATTTCAAGTTGAATCAATTAATGGGTAAAATCGTCAGAAATACATAATTAAAGGATAATTCCAGAGTAAACACAAATGATTGAAAAATATTACCCTAGAGTGATTTATGTCCAATACACTGCTTTTTCTGCCTTTTCTTTAGAAAATGGACAAGAATACAGTTTGGGCGCTTCCATTTCCGACTATAGTTGAAATACAACAAGGTCCAGAAATAAATGCAAACTTTGCACCTGCGCCCTGCGAGTCACTTCGGTGACGTTGAATTTAGCATAAGCTAGTAAGCTACTAGCTACTGATGATACATTTTAACATTTAAAACATGTCACAATATAGTCCAAGAGATATGCCCCATCTTGTTTCAGTAGGTACAAATTTTGCCATAATTTGTCCCCAATACATTTCAAAATGAAATTATCACATAATTGCACAAACGAGACATGCTTGCTAGCTAGCTAGGTTAGCCCTTGGCCTACTAGCTAACAACACCAATATCAATATCACGATATCATCTGAGACAAGCGCTGTGATATGTCCTATCTGTCTTCCGTAGGTACAGATTGAACCATAATCTGTCACTGATACATTTTGAAATTATTTTGAAATTATCATTTGTACAAGTATTTCCACAACTGGCTTAGTATCAACAACTGGCTAAGCTTGTTGCCATTTCATAGGAAACTTCATAGTTGACACACTAATTTCTGATGACTCTGCCCAGTTGTGTAGTGGTGGATAAGTGTGTATGCTTTTATGCCCCCAAACCCAGGAACAAAGTGAATGTGCCCTTTATAAATGTAAAATTAAAGCCGTCACTGATATTTGACACCTTGCAATACATTTAAAAAAATGTAATCATGGGCATTCAAGACTAAATTTCCTTTCTTGCAATAATATATTGTGCTGGCAGCAGTTAGATTTATTATTTCCAAGTAAACGTAATTGTTGAAATGTACATGGGGAGGCATGGCATCTGTCACACATCCATCACTCTAGGGTAGATTTTAGACAGAAGTGAATTCTATGAACCACTTTAAACTGTATTATTCCAAGTAGTGCACAAGCTGTTGTGCTAATTCTCTCAATTGCCCTATCCCACCACTCATCCGTATATTCCACAACCATTTCTCGATCCCAGACAGATTATGTTATGTTAGTGGAGTGTTTGTCCAATGACATAATCCATGAATAGACCTGAGAGATCAATGCTTTCTGTTGTGGTAGAAGAGTCAATAGCACATTCCAGGGCCGGGTGGGGGGTATGACAGGAAAGCCAGAAAATGTAAAAAGAAATGAGATGGGGCAAAGCGTTTTTTGATGCCAAGTTGTGGAAGCTAGAAAATACTCTGTTTTCATAAAGGTCATGGAAGGTCTTAATACCTTTCCATTTCCATATAGAGAAGGCATTGTCAGCAATAGATGGAGGTTATCTATGGGGCCCTTATTGGATATAAAGGAGTATTTAAAATGATGACGGAACTGGTACCATATTTTAAGTGTTGACATTACTACAGGATTGCCAGTGTGTTGAGAAGGGGATGTTGAGAGAGCAGAGCACAGTAATGTAGGAAGTGATGTAAATAGGGCTGCAACAACGAATCGATGAAATCGATAAAAATCGATTATTAAAACAGTTGGCAACGAATATCATTTTCGATTTGTTAGGTCTATGTTGTTGCTCGCTGTGTGGTGGAGCAACATCACATAAAGAAAGAGAAAACATTTTAAACTCTCTGACCGAAATCTTAAATATTATGGCAGAACTTCACTTGAAATTCAACAAAAAGGTTTTACGTGCAAACTCTGTAAAACATAAATGGCATGGCACCGGAGCAGGACCGTAATGAGGGAGCGCTTGAAAAGAAAACAGGTTGGAGCGATAAGCGAAGGGGACTCAACAGCAGAGTAAGTTACTACATAATAATAGCATGTGTTGCGAATAGATCCTCCCACAGCAGGTAGTTCTTATTTATCAAATAGCCAGTGTTTGGATGCGATCCAGCTTAAAGGTCTATTAAATCAAATCCGCTTCAACATTCCACGACAAGTGTATTAACTAAATGGCTAACTACCCAAGTAAAAAAAGTATATATAAATGTACTTAAAATGTATATTATTTATCCTAAATATACTTTGAATATATTATTTTGGTATGTATATTTTAAAAGTATACTTGAAATATACTTAAATATATTGAATATATACTTATGGTTAAACATACCGTGCCTTGCGAAAGTATTCAGCCCCCTTGAACTTTTCGACCTTTTGACACATTTCAGGCTTCAAACATAAAGATATGAAACTGTAATTTGTTGTGAAGAATCAACAACAAGTGGGACACAATCATGAAGTGGAACGAAATTTATTGGATATTTCGAACTTTTTTAACAAATAAAAACTGAAAATTTGGGCGTGTAAAATTATTCAGCCCCCTTAAGTTAATACTTTGTAGCGCCATCTTTTGCTGCGATTACAGCTGTAAATCGCTTGGGGTATGTCTCTATCAGTTTTGCACATCGAGAGACTGACATTTTTGCCCATTCCTCCTTGCAAAACAGCTCGAGCTCAGTGAGGTTGGATGGAGAGTGTTTGTGAACAGCAGTTTTCAGTTCTTTCCACAGATTCTCGATTGGATTCAGGTCTGGACTTTGACTTGGCCATTCATACCAACACATGGATATGTTTATTTGTGAACCATTCCATTGTAGATTTTGCTTTATGTTTTGGATCATTGTCTTCTTCCAGAATGGTCCTGTATTTGGCTCCATCCATCTTCCCATCAATTTTAGCCATCTTCCCTGTCCCTGCTGAAGAGAAGCAGGCCCAAACCATGATGCTGCCACCACCATGTTTGACAGTGGGGATGGTGTGTTCAGGGTGATGAGCTGTGTTGCTTTTATGCCAAGCATATCATTTTGCATTGTTGCCAAAAAGTTTGATTTTGGTTTCATCTGACCAGAGCACCTTCTTCCACATGATTGGTGTGTCTCCCAGGTGGCTTGTGGCAAACTTTAAACAACAATTTTTATAGATATCTTTCAGAAATGGCTTTCTTCTTGCCACTCTTCCATAAAGGCCAGATTTGTGCAGTATACGACTGATTGTTTTTCTATGGACAGACACGCCCACCTCAGCTATAGATCTCTGCAGTTCATCCAGAGTGATCATGGGCCTCTTGGTTACATCTCTGATCAGTCTTCTCCTCGTATGAGCTGAAAGTTTAGAGGGACGGCCGGGTCTTGGTAGATTTGCAGTGGTCTGATACTCCTTCCATTTCAATATTATAGCTTGCACAGTGCTCCTTGGGATGTTTAAAGCTTGGGAAATCTTTCTGTATCCAAATCCGGTACAGCTAAAGTTAATCTAGCATGCTCATTAACACTACCCGGCAGTGCTCAAGTAAACAAACAGAAAGATTTATAGTCCAAAACTAATTTAAAACACAAACCAGTTTGTGTTACAGTATTACAACATATACTAACCTTGTACCTCTTCGGGATGCGAATTTGTTAAACGTTTCACTATGTGATTTAGATTTATCGTTTTTTCAACTACTGTTGCGCACAGTAGAAACTCCAAAGTCTGTTTCAAAATAAAAGTAATTCTAAATCAAAAACAGTTAATAAATCAAAATAAGCTTTAACAGGTAAAATACATTAATCAACAAAATTACTATTCAACAGGCCTATCTTGTTTTTATGTTTTATAAAAACTGTTTCTATTTTTGTTTTGTAGACACAATTATTTTAACATCTCAGGTCCATCTAAGTAAGGTAAAAATACCATATTTTGCACCTTATTAAAGAAATTAGCATATTTTTTGCACACTATTTATAGCATACATTTTGGTCTGTTAAGTGTTAAAATTGTCCATTTGGAATAAAAAAATTTTTTAACAAAGGTATAGAAATTTTGTTAGGCTGTTTATCCGATTCATCGATTAATCGAAGATTATCCAAATAATCGTTAGTTGCAGCCCTAGATGTAGAGGTGCAAAACAGACCTTCTAGGTGACACCAAGGTGTATCTGGAAGTGCAACCAGAGTAGGAGCTTCTGAAAGTTGCCAGCCCAATAATAATACAGAAAGTTGGGAACTGCAAGCTCTCCACTGAATTTACATCTCTGAAGTAATGATCTACTGACCCTGGGGACCTAAAAAGTAACAACCTGATTAATTAACTTAAAAAAGGTCATGAGTAAAAACAACTGGATATATTTGAATTGGGGCAAAATATTCATGTTTACTGCATTGTTTTTTTCAATATGTGACAGTGGTAAGTTATTCCACCTCTGGAAATCAGCCTTCGTCTGTGTAAGGAAGTTAGCTGAGAAGTTAGCTGAGTAGAGAGCAGGCAATGAGCGAGTCACATTCACTCAAAGGTACTTGAAGTCAGAGCGACTAAGACGAAAGGGCAACTTTTATCTGCTAAAGCTGTAGTGCAGCTGGATTGATTGGGAAGCACTCACTCGTTTGAAAATTAAGCTTGTTACCAAAAAAGAAGAAGAAGTTCTCCAAAATGTAGAGGATAGATAGTAAAGATGTTGCAGGGTTATATATATAAAGCAACAAGTCGTCAGTATACAATGACAAAATATGTTGAACTCCTTCCTGTGAAGGCCCCCAAAGCCACCGACAGTTGCTCAGTTAGAAGAGTGAAGACTACGGGGGACAATGGGCAACCTTTCCTGTTCCCACATTCCAGGGCAAAGTAGTCAGAGCGAATGTCATTGGTACAGACAATAGCCTGTGGAGATGAATATAAAAGTCTGACCCATGAGCTAAATTTTGTCACTAAATCCAAATTTTTTTAGAATAGCAAATAGTTTTTCCCATTCAATTCTATCAAATACCTTCTATGTGTCCAGGGAGACCACAATTTCAGGGGAGTTTGAAAGAAATTTGTAGTAGATGATGTTGAGTAAGGATAGAATATTATAGAATTAATGTCTAGCCTTAATAAAACCTTAGAGATGACTGCTGGGAGTACCGCCTCCAAATGCCTTGCTAGCAACTTTGCAAGCACCTTTACATAGAGGAGCCCCGTAGGAAGAGCAGGCACTAAGGTCCTTCTCTTTCTTAAAGAGAAGAGCTATAAAAGCTTGTGTTAATGTTTGGGGGAACACGCCATGATCCAATGACTCATAAGAGATAAGAGTAAAGGGGCTAAGAGTAGAAATTCTGTTGGAAACCCATCCGGACCTAGGGTTTTGTTGCTTTTCATAGATTTTATGGACTCAACCAACTCTTCAAGCCTCAGAGGGGAGTCAAGGTCGTCTGCATTATCAGAAGCGGGGTGTCTAACGTATCCAAGAACTGAGTCATGTTACCGGTGTCCGCTGGGAACTCAGATGTATAAAGTGAATAGATCAATTTAAATGTGTAATTTATCCCATCTGGGTCAGAAATTATAGCTGCACTATGTAACATTCCATTCATTTGGCCTGTCGGCCCAAATTTTCAGTAGATTCTTTAAAATTATTTATATATATATGATTTTACTGAACACAAGCATAATACAGGGACAATATAACCAATTTCCTGAAAATACACATTATTATTTTGTCCATAATATGCTCTCATTTCTAGTTAGATATTATGGAATGTCGATTTTGCTATTCTAACATTGTGTGTATGTTTTTTCTAAAATTGTCCTGATGTTTTCCATCCCTGGATCCCATATGCTAGTTCTTGTGTTTACTAATCCAAAATATTGTTTTTGTATTTTTTTAGCTTTCAAAAAAGTTACAAAGTTCAAGTTTGAATAACTAGAAGAATCTTCAATTTGTGTAATCATACGGGTGGCAGCACGTTGATTTCATTAATGTGCCAACAGGTGGACCATGAATATAAGAGTAACGACTCCACATCATTGGTGGATAAAAAGTTACATTCGGAAGTTCAAACATTTTTTTATACAGCTCTGGAGATACGTCTGTGCATATTGGCGGTCCAGGTCAAGTATATTCTTAGGTTTCTCCAGTTCAACCCATCAGGCTTTGCTAAGGTCAGAAGAGTAAGATATCATCACACCTCATAAATGGGCCTTGAGCATCTCCCATGGGAGGAGCCAGTTACAAATTTCTAATAAGCTATTCTTGTCTATTTCTGAAATTTCTCTGAATTTTTTTTGTTGAAACATGATTTCCCAGGTATAAAGAAAAGCAGGCCTGCCAAACCCTTTTCCTGGACATCGTCCCCAACCCCAGTTGTAACTAAATCTCCTGAGTGTATCCCGAGACTTGATCTGGACCCCAGACTCGCCTGGGGTATACTGTACCTCGGTCACTTGGCACAGTGAACACATACAAATTGAAGTTGCTGTGCTCGCACACTTCTAATACTTTGCTTCAGGAAATAAACCTTAACACAGACTGAAACAGTAGGAACCATTAGATGTGTGAAGGTACAGAAACCAGGGCAGGGAACAGGCTCTAGCAGGCACTGGAATATCACAACTACTGTATTCTTCTTCAATGCAGCATCTCTGAGTTTGACAAATCAGGAAATCAACTAAGTCAGTTTGTTAGGTTTTAGTACAACCAATATTGTTGTACTTAGGCTAACTTTACCTTACTCATATGCTATAGTGGAAATATTTATTAATTTTTTCATTTTTTCATTTTTCTTATCGTACCACCATGTCCCTCTCTTCCCTGTCTTCTCTATGCAGGGCTTTTTGTCTCTTCACCCCTGCCATTCCTCCTCTTCCTATCTTTTCCAAGTCTCTGAGCTGAGCTTGTCACAGTCCAGGAAAGGCCCAGCAGACAAGCATGGTGTTGAGGACTCTGTGTAGCATGCAGTAATGCAGACTGTCAGCCCTAACCAGGTAGTAGACACAATGAGTTCTTGTTCCCACTGGCCCATCACCACTGCACTCCATAAACCTCTACCATTTTCCTAGTCCCCTCTCAACCTCTACATATCTCTCTCTCCATTTTACATTTTTACATTTGCATTTTAGTCATTTAGCTGATGCTCTTATCCAAAGCAACTTACAGTAAGTACAGGGACATTCCCCAGGAGCAACTTAGGGTAAAGTGCCTTGACCAAGGACACAACAACATTTTGGCACAGTCGAGAATCGAACAGCAACCCTTCGAATGCAAGTCTGACTCCCTAACCGCTGTGCCATCTGCATCCCCCGTTCTCTATCTTCCTCTCTATCGTTCTCTAAATTCCTCCTTACTGTGATGTTATTAACCAGGTATTTAAGTTAATAAACCATTCCTCCTCAATGTGATGTTATTAACCAGCTATGTCAGTTAAGAAACCATTCCTCCTCACTGTCATGTTATTAACCAGGAACGTCAGTCAAGAACCCATTCCTCCTTACTGTGATGTTATTAAGCAGGTATGTCAGTTAAGAACCCATTCCTCCTCACTGTGACGTTATTAACCAGGTACGTCAGTTAAAAAAACAATTCATCTGCATTCCTTGCCTCTCTTCTTGCTCCTGCTCCCACTCCACCTCGTCCTCTCTTTTTTTCTTTCACTCGTTCTCTACTTCATATTTTTTTCTTATCCTATTTCTCCAACATTCAGTTGTATCTCCTCGCGCTTCATTTCTTCTCCTCTCGCCGTACCCGGTCATTAATATAATGGACCGTAGAATATCACGGTCCACCCTGACTGTACTTTTACGACCTCCCATGAACACAGCATACAGCAAGAAGTAAGGTCTGATAAGATAACTGGATGAGCACTGATGGAGTCAGAACTGGAAGGAGGGCTGGAGGACAACATATCGAGACACTCTTTAAAAAGTCACATAAATCAACTCCCAGGAAGAGAGTGAACTAGAAAAAGAAGGTGTGGTGGAGGATAAAAGAGTGAGGAGGGGGCGGTGCATCAAAGCGTGGCTGACATTCCCTAAGACACGGGAAGAAAGAGTTGGACATGGGGCCAGCCCTGTTGAGAGGGTAATTTGCCTGACACACGTAAGTAGGGTGGGTGGAGGTAATCGCCAGCTTACTGACACACCCACCTGTCGCGACAGCATATCTTGCTACATGTACTACCATAACATGTGCCAATTGCAAGGTCTGGAGATGCACAACATGAAAACCTATTATTCCCGGAAACAAAGAAATGGTGTGCTATGTTACTGTCAATAGCAGTCTGAGATGAATACAGTTAAGCTGGAGTTTCTCCACAGCAGTCTGACGTGAAATCTATAAATCTTTTATATCTTGAATGATACATATTTTATTTTTATTTGTGCTTTCAAATTCAATCTTTTCACTAGTAGTTTTACTTGACTTTATTTCCAGATGATTATAAAAAGGGTTGAAAAAAATATCATGGAGCTAATTAGCAAAAACCTGTCAAGCCATGTCCTACAGTACATCCCAGGCCCTAACTGTGGAAACTAGCCTGGGACGCCACTTTATGTTTTTTACATCCTGTTCCGTGCTTCATAATCTGATGCTCTCAGACAATGTACCTGGTACTCAGTTGTAAAAAACTGACTAGAATCGTAATTATTTCTTATCATCTATTATTTCTCCCTCTTTTGTTTCATGTAAAAAAATTTTTTTTGATGCAGCAGCTTCTAAGATATCACCAATAACCAAGAGTTGCCAACTTCCTCACTACCAAATAACAGGACAAAAGGTGGCGTCAGGCCTAGCTCCAGGATGAAATTACTGATGGGGCATTTTTATCAATGGGGCATTTTTATCAATGGGGGAAATAACTCATTCATACACCATTGGCAACTAGGGATGGGACGATTACCGGTTTCACGGTAAACCACAATAAAATGTCCGTACGGTTAGTATTACCGTTTAAAATTGAATTTTCATTAAAACCGTCTTTGATTACCGTGATTTTGAAAACTCACGGTAAATCCTGTCCAGCCAGAATCAGTCTGACGCAGGTGCGCGCATGCAACTTTGTTTTTTGCACGAGAAGTCAAGGCGGAAGGCAGTGACAGTGCTCGGGAGATTTTTCAGCCATCCAAGAGG
>JACXGM010008913.1:8644-28363 GCA_016801145.1 Umbra pygmaea | reverse complement strand
TCTATAAAAAGGTTTTGCCCCATATAGTTCAGATGTTTGTGTAGCCATAGCAAAAATATCATATTGTAGCAAATTGGAAATTAAGTTTCAGATAGGAAGGAATATGCCTACAGTATTCATGTAGTACTCTAGTTTATTATCTCTGTCAACCTAAAGGCCTAAATATTTATAATATAACTTCTCTGATAATAGAAAACAAGATAAATGATGTTTACATCTGAATGGAAATCAATTGGTAAGGCAATCGTTACGCGCACTGTGTGTAAATAATTCCGGCAAGGTGAAGCGCAGTTGAGAAGCGGCAATGAAAAAGTCCAATGACATTCGGTAGGTATTATCATAGTTCAGTTACGGTATGTTTCACCTTGTCTAAGCGCAGACTGTCCATCTTCCGCATTGTGCACATGTTGGTGTTTTTTTAGGGGTCTTCCATACCCATCTGGCAGCTATTGTTTGTTTTTTTGACACGCGGTATGTGTGCGCTGATGAATTGACACAACCAAATGCGCCAGCGTTCAGCCCCATGTCTCTTTTTAGACAAATAACGTCATGGAGTAACGAAGATGTTGGGGAAAATGTAATGAAGTAAAAGTGTCATTTTTGTTCAATGTCATTACTGTATAATACTGTAGCCTACTAAATATTTGTTTTAAGTAGCCTAATTGTTACTTTACTCTGCTGCCCAGCTACGTTTGACAGACATATTAGAAAGAGATGCACTGCAAGCTAACAAATCAATACTGTATAACGTTACTGTTATTTGCTGACATTAAATTTGGAGAGGTGAGAACACAAGTCTACCTGATTGCTGTTCCCGTTATTCAGTCTCATTGTGTTCATTTTCCTTTTTGTCGTGAAGAGATGGATAACTCCGCATCATTCTCTCACAGTTGAAATGCGCTTTAAACCCGCTTTGACACGAGAGGGATGCGGGGCCTTGCGTAATTGGCGGGGCCCTACGCAACGTGCGTAGTGAGCGTATTGGGCCGACCGGTTCTGTGAACATCTATTAGCCTATACCTAGTTATATGCATTTGGATAAGAGATTGAATGGAGAAAAACAAGCGTTGTTTAATTGGAACATTTAGAATGGAGTGAATTCCGTTGTTAATAGCTGTCAGTTATCAAGCGGATTACAACATTTGAACTATATGACGGAGCGCATGCTGGCCAAATTCGGTAGAGAAACACACTGCATATAGTCTATAAATAGAGCGCAAATTAACTCCCATGTTTGCTGCCTTTTGTATTTGGACAAACTCAATGACAGTTGACAATATTACTGGAATATATTTGGATTATAGAAAAAATATATATAGATTGCTCGAAAATATTAAAATTCCGCGAGATTCCGTGTTATAAGTAAATTCCGTTTTTATTGATAGATTCCGCGATTCCGTCCGTGTTTTCCGCAACGCGGAAACCATAGGGCCCTACACCACCCAAAAAAAGGGCACTTCGTACAAAAAGGGCATGTGCTCTGCACAGGTTGAGCCCTACCTGTGCACGTGCCTGTGCGTGGTGATGGATGAGACACATTCAGTCATTTTCAGTGTTTTTCTCTCTTTCTGTGTGGCGTATGGTTGTATGCTTGGTGTGAGCTATAATCTGGTTGTTTTGTGATTCTGTGGGAGAGACTGTAGTGGTGTAGTGTATGTTGAGGTTGTGTTTGTTTTTGCTGTTGTGATCAATCTACCATTATTACATTATTCTTATTATTCTTGTTCTTCTTATTCTTTGATTCATCTTCTTCTGATTATTATTATTATTATTGTTCTTGAATTAACCTTCTGTTTTATTCCAAAGAAACTTGGGAGTGTGTAGGCAAGAGGACCTGGGGCATATATACTGCAAATTTCAAAACGCTAATTTAACACTCTCAGAGTAAGAATTAACACTTCCCCAGAGTTTATATGTGAACCACTGTAAAGGTGTTATATTAAATTAAGTGTTAAAATAATAACATAATAACACAATATATAATAACAATAATGTAACTCATTAATAGTGTTAAATTTGACACTCACTGTGTTGTTTTTTACACCATAGAGTGTATTTTTAACACTGAATTGTGTTATTCCCTTACACTAGGAGTGTTAATTTCCAATTTGCATATTTCCCAACATGCCTTCTTCAGTAAACGTGACAAGATTGTTTTTACAGCTGTTGTATTACAATGACAGTCATTTTGAGATTTTTTTAATACAACAGTTGTAAGATTTCATCAACCACAACCTGCCTGCATTTAGTAAAATTGCAATGGTGAAGAACTTAGAAACTGAACAAGACTAGTGAAACTACATAGACGGGAACACTGATCTCAGTAATAGTTGCAATCAATAATGCCACTTACAGTTTGTATTAGATTTGAAACGTATAAAATATTATTATTGTTTAATAATTACACATAAAGTAATCAATTCACGAATACACAAAGCAGAAAATATATTAAAACAAAGAAAATAAACGTGAAGCAAAGCATTCTTGGAAAATGAAATGGTTTTGCCTAACAATTCACAGTGATAAATTAACACTCTGAAAACGAACACTGTTTTTTTAACACCAACACTGGCATTCACTCACAAGTGTAAATTTAACAGTTCATAACCCTGTATAATTAAAACTGGAAAATCATAGACAATTTGCTGTGTACCACCCTTAGTGTAACTACCTTATCTATATATACTGGGCAAGACCTGGGCAGGCCACCCCCCTCACTTAAGGTGCCTTGTGATGTGGTGGAAAAATTTGGTCCTATGTGAAGTAATTTATGGAAATATACAAGTTTTATACGAATATTGTGTAAATGTTGGACATAAAGCATCATTAGTAAATGTAATACTTATTTTATTGTAAAGATCAATAGGTTAGATTGTTTGCAGGACTGATTATAACCGTTTCCACAGCCGTCTAAGGACTGGCATTCTCTCACACTCTTGTGAGGTCTGCCTGAGTGAACCCTGGAAGGAAAGGGGGGGTCAAACCCCCCAATATAGGTCAATACAACAAGGAGCTGATAAATCTCAACATGATACTGTACATAACGATATGACATTTGGTGTTTTTGGACAGTCCCATAAAGGGTGGTTTATGAAACAGACATTACAATGTTGAACAGGTTTAAAACAAATACTCTTGTGTTCAGGTATATATGTTAATAAATGTGGCTTTGTCCAGTGCCAGTCAGTGAAATGGTGACTCCCGTTTTTATTCAGCGGGGAAGTTTGGCAACTCCTCTCCGGGGGGAATATAAGGCTTTGTTTAAGGGTAATCAGATGAGTTTTCTGTAACAAGGCTCCTGGCCCACGTTAGTGCGCGCCATAGTAAATGTGTTAGAATAAATGTTGAGAAATAGACTGAACTGTATAAGACATGCTTAGATCTTAGATCATATTTAGGAGTGTAGACGACATGTTATTCTTGGTATTGTATTGTGTAATTCTGTGTTAAAGCATTGTACTTCGATGCCCTTTATCTGGAATTAAATATTATTCACTTACTAAGTTCTGTCTGAGACATTCTATATTTCTCTGTTCTTAACTAAGATTGCAACAGGGGAGAAAAGGAAGTATATTACTTCATAAATGCATATTAATTGTATCCTTTTACCCCCTTGACTACAAGAATATAAGTATAACAGTACTTATGAATTACTCTGAATGCAATATATATAGCTATACCTTTAATTTCCTACATATGAGTAGGAATAGCTGGCTAAGACCATATTCTGCTGCTGGCCACCATTTTGGAATGTGAAGTCTGACCGTGATGTTTTTACACACATGGTCCCCATGAAAGGCTATTGTGGACGTGATGCATGGAGTAAATAAGGTGAACCAGGAAGTCGATCGGGAGTTGCATTGGGAGAAGAATGAGAGAAAGATGCAACTCAAATGTCTGTGTGATGTAACTAATAAAGCTTTTTGAATCTTGCAAACTTCTGATCATTTTTGGGTTCAGAATAATTAGGAAGAGTGCGGTGATTGACAGCGAGAGACTGAGGATTTTATAGACTTGTGTGGCCACAGTTAAAAACCAAATGTAAGAGTGTTTGATCTTACTAAAAAGTCTCTAAAATCTGACCGTTTCAACCTTTCAACAAATGCAGGCAAGTCTCTCCAGAAATAAGAACCAATTTGTGTGTTAGAGGAGTTTATATCAGTCAACATAGTGCTGTTTTGTGTTTTCGTCATGTCTGTCTGTATATGTGTTTGACTTCTTGTGAGTGATGTTCGTGAGTTTGAGAGAACTGTGCATGCGTGATCTTCCGGTTTGGAGCGATCAGCCATTTTAGTGTTTTTTATATTAGACTTGTTTATATGACCTGTAGATATTAAAGGGAATTCCTATAGCCACTGTACTGACCTTAGTAAAGTAAAAGTGAAGTTAAGAGTGTGTGAATTGTCAGGAGTTGCACAGGTCTCCATGGAGAAGATGTATCTAACCAATTGATCTTTACAATACACTAGGTATTACATTTAATAATTATGCTTTATGTCCAACATTTACACAAAATTTGTAATATTTGCATATTTCCATAAACTACTGCAGATAGGACCTTACCACGACTCCATACCTCTTTCTCTGTGCTCTGAGGGTCCTTGAGCAGTCGGGTGTCTCGGTCCCCTCCCTCCGGAGAGGCCTTCGTAATACTCCCCAGTCAAATATGTTACATTTACAAAACCAAATAACAAACCTGGTAGCAGTAATGTAATGTGCCCACTGCTTCAGAATTAGTTTCTGTGGTGTTGTGCCACTCTTACTACAGTGAACAGCTGAGATGAAAACCAAACACTTTTCCCCAGCGGCATGTGCACTCCACACTGAAATGGAGTAGGTAGATCAATTAAAATAAGGAAGAAGAAAATGTGAAGTGTCATTATGATCTATCCCTGGGGTTCCATTTTAGGAGAGCATTCTCCTGTTAGATGAGAGCACCGTGCTACAAGAGGCACCAGACACCACTGCGAACTGAATTTCACCTTTAATTAATGAAATGGGCTTTAATTAAAATTGCAATAGGCTGAGAATTAGTTTCATTATCATCACTGAAGTTAATTCCAAATGTTAACATGACAGGGTGTTGCATTTCGATAGGGTCCCTTAACGTTTTATTTGTTTTCAATTTGCCTGGCTCTTGGGGTGTAATAAAATGACAATTTCTGTGAGAGAATGTTGAGGATGGTATTGTATTGTTTTTTTGGGCTTGCTTAAGGTGAGGTAAAACAAGATGAGTATGAAACTAGGGAAAGACTGTTTGTTCAAAGAAGTTAATTACAAAGTTTGGTTACATCTCAGACAGAGAGTGTAAGAGTATGTGCATGTTTGTTTGAAGTGTATTCTGGCTGATGACCTCAAGGAGAAGCGATGGCCATGGGGTCTCATTACAGATCTCACTCAGTTCCTTTATATTAATTACTTTTCTTCAGAATTTGAGAGAATTCTATGTACTGATGAAAATAAATAATTCCAGGAAAATCTGTTAAAAAAACTGTTAAAAAAAGATAAAAATTGTATTGTACGGTTTGAATCAATTGAGGTAGTTTCAAAACAGCAAAGTAGTAACCTTCTTCTTACACTGTTCATTGTCTTTGTAAGATCTTTGCGTGCATGGAGTTTGAAGGAGGCAGGAGTGGAGGATTACAAGGAAATGGTTCAATGTATGAAAACACTACAAAATGAAAATGACTAAGAGGAGTCTCAAGATTATAATTATAATCATCACGACTGCACAGAACACACACACCTAACATTAAGACAATGAACAACATGGACTAAGGCAAACTGGAACTAAATACATGTACTGATTAATGGATGAATAACCGGTGTGTGTAGTGAATATAAAACAA
Source organism: Umbra pygmaea (assembly GCA_016801145.1). NCBI lineage: Eukaryota > Metazoa > Chordata > Actinopteri > Esociformes > Umbridae > Umbra > Umbra pygmaea. Next base: position 22,514 of record JACXGM010008913.1, on the reverse strand, counting down.
ATATATATCTATTGGTGGATGTAGGGGATGAAATAAACCGTCTGGGAGACACAGAAACACATACATGGAGGTGGGCATGTCAGTGTAGGCTTGGTCACTGTAGGACGGGTATAAGCGTAGGCTGGAACATGGGCGGGCTGGAAGCCCGGGCAGGCAGGGCCACTATTGGAGTGAGGACCCTGGTCGGGGGACTCACTGGAGGACCTGGGAGAGGGGCTGGACTCCTGGGGCCTCGTTTATAAATGTTGCGTACACAGGATAATGTGTACGCTAGTTTCTAAGCAAACTTTTGGATTTCTAAAAAAATAACTTGACATGAGAACGTGCAGTCCTGTGACACCATGCAAAAATGTGAGAAATTAGAAACTGCACCTCTGTTAGCAGAACGATGAAACTGGAGAAAAGCTTTTAAATTCCAAACATTGTGAAAAAAAAATCCAAATATAACCTCTCACGTTTTACATAAGATTTCCCTGAAGTGCTCACAAAAAACGTGATTTTGGAGAGATGTTAGTCAATTACCCGCTCAAATATATTGTAGTTTAATAGGGAATCATATTTAATTGGGTCTGTAATTATTGAACACTTCTTGCATGTTATGAAATGTATTGTCATAAATAATAAGTTAAACTGTAACGGTGATCCATGGTGCAGTGTAGTGAGGAGAAAAACATAGTTTTAATCCGAATAACATTCATGCAAAAGAAAAATAGCCTTGAGGGGCCAAATACATAATCACATATAATACTGGCGCTTGGACATACAGAAGAACAATACCTGACAAACTACAAACACGAACACAGGGGCTTAAATATGCTCATAGGAGTTTTAGTTATTGAAAAGTGTTCTCCAGTCAGATCTGCCTTGGAGGCATAAATCATTTGATTAGTTGATTCAGAATAGAAGGCAGGCCTGACATCATATTATAATGTGCACATGATCATAGTTTTCTTAGTCTTTAATCATATCTAACCGTACACCTAACCTTAACCCTAATCTTAACCACACTGGAGTGTTAAAATGTAATCATGTGCTATATATATGCAAAGGGAAGAGATTAGGTTGGCATAGTGTGTGATGTCAGGTCCACCCTCTGAAACCCATGACTCTTTTATATGGAGGAACAGCAGTGTTGGGTGCAGACTTGAGGCGGGACCTGTGCGTGACGCCTGGCTTCTAGATATGGAGTGATTGAGCCATTCTACATCAATTGCTATTTTCCCTACTGCAGTGCCTAAATCAATAACATAATGTGGCACATCAAAGAAATGTGGCATTCCCACTTGACACTGAAGGATATTGGCCCGACCCCTATCCCCATGCATTTGAATCAAACACAGCTGATATGGAAACATACAGTAACACTATTTATTAAGTATTCTTTGAATGTACAACTTACATCACACAAAACATTTTTAATCTCCTTCAATTCGCTCATAGGATGTTTAGTTATTGAAAACTGTTCTCCAGGCAGATCTGCCAGAAGTAATTTGATTGGTTGATTTAAAACTGAGGGCGGACCTCACATGACATCGGAAATGTGCACATGAGCATAGTTTTCTCAGTTTTTAATCATATCTAACCGTACACCTAACCTTAACCCTAACCTTAACCACACTGGAGTATTGAAATGCAATCCTGTGCTATATATGTATATGTATACTCACCTAAAGGATTATTAGGAACACCCGGTCAATTTCTCATTAAGGCAATTATATATATATATATAAATATAAAATGGGAACAGTTCTGTCGGAACAAAAGCAGTGAACCTCTACCCACCATTCTAGACTAATATTAACTAGACTAATATTGACCATATGAAGCTAACAAGTGATTATGCAACTTATTTTAATTCATCCTCTTTCATGCTAGTAGCTACAAACTTATCCTTTTATTTTATTTAACCTTTATTTAACTAGGTAAGTTGACTAAGAACAATTTCTTATTTACAGCAACGACCTGGGAGCAATTAGGGTAAAGTGTCTTGCCCAAGGACACAACGACATTTGGCTCAGTCGGGAATCGAACTGGCAACCTTCTGACTACAAGTCTGACTCCCTACCCACTGAGCCATCTGCGCTGCCTTCTCTGCAGTCACAACTTCCTCCAGACTTGGTATGCTGCAGCTTGGGACAGGTGGACTGTAGTAGGTAGCTCACGACAGATGGTAAAACTAGAGGACGTGGATTCTCTCCAAAAAAGTAAGCGTCCGTAATTATTTTGAAAACTCGCAATCGGCCATAATTAATCGGCAAGCCCAATTAATAAGCCGACCTCTAGTTACAACTATATATATATTATAATTTAAACAAATCAAATAAAAATACAATAAAATAGTGCACAAGTTCAAATAACTATGTCATAAGCTATTTCCAATTAGCGAACGTTAAGTGTGAAAGATTACTCCTAACTGCTTTGGTTAATGCAACATAGATAAACTGAACATACATCACATTATCTCTATCTTTATCCCGTTTGTCTTCCTCTTCTCTTATTTTTCCTTTCCTGGGCACCAGAGGGCTTCGGTCTTTTTGACATAATTATAACTTATCAGTGAATTCGGCCATCCGTCACAATCACAAACAGGTAACTGATGTTAAGTTCAGCAGGGCGGGGGGAGGTTGATGTGTCACTCGGACTGGGGTGGATCGGAAAAGCAATGTAGTTATGTTTTTGTGGGATGATCGCTATTTTTGTAATATTTTAAATATATAGTATTGAAGTTGTATTGTTAAAAAAAATATATAAAAAACACTAACTTGGGCGCCGGGCGCCCCAAGGGATGGGCGGCGTCCCTAGCATTTGCCTATTCCACCTATGCCGCGGGCTGGCCCTGCCTATATGATTAGTGTAGGCATTAGGTTGTGAGCAAAAAAGAAACATGCTCAGTCCAAAAAGTGTGGAAAAAATAATGTTCCTTAATAAAAATCTTAGAGTGTTCCCAATCCCACATACCAACTGGCCATAGATACACAAGCACACCCAACTTGTGCCATGTTTTCCCAGCACTTCCTCTGTTTCCCCAAGCACTCTCTCCCCAATAACCAATAACACAATACACAAAATAATCAGTCTTTATTTGTAAAAACAATGATATCTCGTTGTTAGTATGCATGTTGCACCGTGTGTGTGTGTGTGTGGGGGGGGGGGGGGGATAGGTCTGTGCACTAGATTTATTCCACTCATCTTAAAGCCTCTTGTCCACTATCTAGCTGGGATAATTTAGATGCAACCTTAGCACTTCACCAGGCAAGCTCGCTGTTACTGAAGCTTCAAGTAGTGAACCCATTTTCAAACAATTTCTTCTAAGTGGTTCAGTGCTTCACCAAAGCTTAATTTGCCCATCACTAGTTATCAGTGAGCTGAGGCATTTAGCAACTGTATTCGAATACAACGCTATAAGTCCTGACTTCATTATTTTTCATCTGGATGTTCCAACAGCACATGTGTTTCAGTTAGCGGCACACATGGACACAGATGTTGACAGTCTGGTTTTTCATAGATTGGAGGAAGCAGCCCATCTTCTCAACAAGGTTGCAACGTTAATCACACACAGTGTTCTAATTCCTCCAGTTTATTAGCAGCTTCCCTTAAAGAAATACTTCACCCTACAGTTATCTGAAGGTGCTAGTAGCTTCCCCCAGACAGTTGTAGAACAGTGAGATATGTTTCACCCATGCCTGGCTAGTGTAAGAGCAAGATTTGAAATTTCGCGGGGAAACTTCATACCCTGACGTCACCCTATGGTATGAATCGACTGTGTAGATAGGAAAAATGAATGTAGGCATGTATTCTGTCGCGAAAATAAGCATCACTGTTTTACTGATCTGTCTTTCAAACCTATTCCTTAAAGCCTCGGTTGTCCTTGATTTTTTAAGGTATAGCTTGTTTTTCTGTGACGTTTTGATCAGCCGTTTTATTGCTAAACAGACGAGGTGGTATGATTTTTTCCATATGTAGAGAACTACAATGCTGGCTTCCTTGTTCCAAGCCCCGCCCACCCGGCATGTTCTCTAAATTCTGTGAAACAGTTCGTAAACAAAGTCGCTGGTAACACAATTGCTACTAACCTAGGATTTGCAGATGAGGAATTTTACAACATGCTTTTACATTCTGAGTGACATCCAACCATACATGTTTGCGCCCGAGTACACGAAGAACGTTTACAACAAATGGAGTTTGATATTCAGCTTCAACAAGGCAGCATGTTCTACAGATAATGCAGTTGAAACACGGTTAAATTCTAATTGCCTAAATGCTTCTGTGGGACTATGTCCATCTATGTCTACTCAAGAAAAAAGCACTTGCTACAATGAAGGGGATCGTGGACAAGCTTTACTTGTAAGGCTTGAACCAAAAATGACTGACGACCGCATGTGCGTCACTGAATCACTGAAGTTTTCCAGCACACATGGAAAGAGACGTAGCAAGGGGACAATTAACAGATGAGTAAGTTTATTAAACCTATTTTCTGTACCTTGATAATAAAGCACACATTGTGTCTGTGTGGTAATGTTATTGTACTGTATGTGTAGTGTGCCAGCTGTATTTAGTAGCTAGCTGAGTGTGTAAATTACTATACGTACTGCTACTCTTTCTAGCTAAAGAAAAATGGATGGGATCGCATCGCTTTTCAGCCGCTTTCGGGGTGTAGTGTCGGTTAATTTAGCACGTAGCTCCCTTTCATAATCTTCTGACCTAAAATGCCGACTGCAAACCCTAACTTCTTATAGGCTATTGTAAAGTGTGAAAGATTACTCCTTCTTTTTGGGCTTGCTTGAAATTTCTGCAACCAGGTACAGAACACCAAACGGGCATGATGAATAGAAATTAGACTACAATTTCAAAAACAAATATGTATAACTTTCTAGCATCAAGTTCTACAGAGGTGTGCTGTTGAATTGCCCATGTTCTGTGTCGGTGTGTTCGAAACGGGGACGGGCACTGACGCTGTGTTCGTTTATTCTCAAAGATCCGACTCGGAACTCGGATATGATGTCACTTCCACACTTCAAGCGTTCTATTATTTTTTGCACGTCAGAGTCGGAGAAAAACATAGATGCCACCCAGAAAGCTGTTGTTGCGGTAGCACTGGCCAAGTACCAGGCGCTCCAAAAGCACTAAATTACATTTTTTTATTATGATTATGACTATTACCCCACCATATCAAAACGCAGCCATTTGAACTTCTAAAATGTTCACTTTATCTCATGTTTTAGTTTCTTATGTTACAACGCTAGCCACGTTTAGCAACAACGGTTTGAAACAGGTATTTTTTTCAATATTTCACTCACAACAACACTGATTCCCATCAGTAGCGTAGCCAGAGCAAAATATGAGAGTGTGCATCTAAAAAACTTTGTGTGCCACATCGATTTTTCTCTATAAAACAGAGGCCTATACTACGAAACAAGTTCACTGTGCCATAGATTTCCTTTTATTACCTGGATTCACTAAACCTAACAATTGCCATCTAGATACGAGATGTCACGACGGTGATTATTAATTCATTAAATCAACCCAGGGTTTCCAAATGTAGTGACAAGCGCGTTCACATAAAATAGGCGGTGTGTGCACCCTGCAGGACCAATCGCAGACACGGACAAGTCTATGAGAGCCGCATATTTCGCTCAACTTTAAATGATCATTTTACATTACAATTGTGTATTCCATTAATCCAATGTGTTGCTTCATGCTGATCGTGTATAGCAATTTTATTTATTTTATTCTTTCATGTGCAACCTTGACAGTGTTGACCGGTCATTGGAGCAAACAAAAAATGTACAGGGTGTGTAAATTAATCAATGTTACAATACTTGGTTGTTTAACAAGTTTTGAGGAGTAAATAGTAAATACTGTCTCTACAGTGAAAAGGGATAGGCATATATTGATTTTGGTCCGTATCATACATTAAAATCCAGACCATACATTAAAATACCTGTCACAAACAAACGCAACACTATGCATAAAGTCTGTGGAACTGTAAGTGCACAACTTCGATGTATCGCACTGCACTAGCACAAACGGCTCAAGATTAGTAATTAGCTGCTGAAAGTGCTAACTAATGCATAATTAGTCTAGTATCCCGTGGTATTCGATGGGGTCACGTTGGTATATGACATAAATCATCTATGGTAACGTTTGTAAATGGTATACTATGAAACTGATTTACTGTGGAACACTCCTTTAAGAGGTCGGAAAATGAACGTCTGCCTATCGAGTTCGCCATTGCTAAACAATGCTTTTTGGTGGGGAAAATCCATGTAGATTCGGCCAATGCAGTATATGGAAGCCCATAAGGGACTAAATTCAAATGATAATGCAATTTCAGAAATGCATTATCATTTTCAAAATATGTAAGTGTTATTTGAGACAATATTCAAATTAGAATGCAATAATCCAATTGTATTTTAATTTTTACATAATCATATGGGCATTCTATGACAATATTAAAATTGAAATGTAATAACCATTTGACATTTCATTTTCAAAGACATACCCCGCTTTACAAAGGACTGTATTCAAATGTTAATGAAAATGTGAGTATTTAAATCCAATATAAACAGTGTAGTCCAATTTCCCATTTATGCAAGCATTATTTAAGTCTCAATTAAAATTAAAATGCACTTTCTAACAATTTAAAAAAAATGGAAATGAAAACGGCATTTGACATTTCATTTTCAAAGACTCGGATGTGCTGTTCAGTGGACAATATTAAAATGCAAGTGTCCAGAGGGTGGTTGCGGTTCATTGTGAGTTCTACTACTATTGTGGTTGGATTTACTTTTCCTGTGTTGCTGTGAAAGCTGAAGGACATTGGGAGATATGCTATTATCGTGCCTTCAAAAATATGTGTTGTAAGTAGTAAATCTGAGTTGTTTAGCCAGGCGTACATTAGCCACGTCTATGCCCCGATAGAGCATAGTAGTAATGTGCATTGTGCAGCTTCAAGTCCTGTCTGTCCGCAATATTGGAAAATACTTTTGAGTTAAACGTACAATATTTAGTTTTTGGCCGCTAGGGGTTTCTCAATCAAAACAATAGCAAAAGAGTTAATTGGATGATGTCGGGAAGTAACGTGGAATCATGGGTTTTGTTATCGTTGTCAATGACAACCTTCCAATAGAGCGTCTCCAGCAGAAAAAAAATGTTCACTGACAAAGTAATGTATTGTTATAAATATTTTAACTTTATTCACGTTATGTTTGGCGGTTCCGTGTAACTTAGAACAACTAGAGTTATATGACACCATTGACGGAAGACAAAATGAAACGTCCCGTGTCTTTGAATTATATTACAAATTTCTCTGGGTTTGAAAGTTGGTGGAGAAATTTAGGATAATGTAAGTACACAACTAAGAAATATATATATAATATAGTTTTAGTAATGTTTGCTTTTTTAATGCAAAGTATGTCTTTTGTTATTGTTTTGTAAAACTACATATTGTACCTTTAATCATTATTGATGAGTTTGGTGAGGTCTTCTTTCCTCAATACCAACTTGAGGTGATGCCGCTAGCCGGTTAGGCTACCTAGCTAATGGAAATGGTGGTGGAGACGCAACTAGCTTGCTAGCTTAGCTAGCGGGTATTGCTAAATATCCCCCTCACAGCCTTCATCTTCCTCTAAGAAGGAGTACCGTTCCAAGTCCTGCTGAGGATATGTCTCCTCTATTCCAACTCAGACTCTTTGGTCCTCCCAGTCCTACTCGCTGTCATCGTTGATCTACTCCAACTGCTTTAGCCTCGGGTCCCTATCTTCCTCCCAGACAGGTATTGTCGTCCTTGTGGCAGCCTGCTTTATCAGGCCATATGTCAAATTCAGCAGAGTTAAAGATTGTGACAAGCCTTCACCCTAAATCTCCATGCCAGCCAATATTTTTTAGATACTCCTTTGTCCTAGCTCAAAGAATTGATGGTCTTCACATGTAAAGGCATGCTTATAACATAAGCACTACATTTAGCATTGCAGAATACTGAGTTGCCTCATCTAACTTAAAACCATGAATCTACTTTAATGTTTTTAAAATAAATATGCATGTCATGGTTTCTGGTAAATTTCTAAATATAACCCAGCCCTGAAAAAAAGAAAGTCATATCATGTTGCACAGAATATTCATATAAAACCACTTAAAGCCAAATACAGTGAGCATCATAATCTATTGGACCGTGACAATTATTTTTTTATTTTGGTTCAATGAGGTTGAAGTGCAGACTGTCAGCTTTAATTTGAGTGTATATTCATAAATATTGTATGAACCGTTCAGATATGACAGCAACTTTTGTACTGTACATGACCCCCCCCCCATTTTCAGCCACCAAAAATGACAGTTTAAAATAATGTGGAATGAAGTAATAACAGTCAATATGTGGTCGCATATCATTTGCATGCAATGACTGCTTGAGGTCTACATCGATCAGCAGACACTGGGTATTTTCCCTGGTGATGCTCTTGTCACAAATCCGCCCCCCCCCGAGCTGTCCACCCTCTCCTTTAGTGTGCCTTCCATACATTCTCGTTCCTGTGTGTGTGTGTGTGTGTGTGTGTGTGTGTGTGTGTCTGGTCTGTTCTGTTTGTTTTTCTGTCTGTTCCTGTCTTAGGTTCCCATCTCACATGAAGGCTCCCGTTCCTGAGCACCAGTCACGGATATCCCAACACACATGAAGGCACCCGTTCCTGAGCACCACTTCTCAGCAATCATCACCTGCACCTGTTCCTCTGCCACACCTGGGCTGATTGTCTTCTCCCTACTAAAGGGAGAGAGAGACAGTCAGCCAATGCCGGATTATTGCACTACACAATCCATCCTCTGCTTTTGGATTTTCTCTACTATTCTGAGCCCAGACCTGACAGCTCTGCCTGCCCTGTATGGTTAGTTCCGTTTATCATCTAAATAGTTGAAGAGGTACTGTAGATGTCTATCAGGGCTTTAACGATAAACATGAAGTTCACATGAAATTCCCAAGCTCAAACAAAAACACAAAATATAAAAGTGATCGCACCTTGTTTAAAAGTGCTATTTGTAAAATTTCAGACATCAATGGATAAATGACGCAATATTCTGTCTGATCAAGTGTAGTCGAACAGGGAAAAGTGATATTATTAGAGAGAGAACAAACATTGCAACTCCATACAGTGTGTGCCCTTGTTATTTAGTGTACAGTATAATTAATGTAATTCAAGGCCAAAATATTGGAATTGGAATACAATGTGATGCCATGAAATACCTGTGGTATACTGTCTCATAAATCACAGCTGGCTTTTAATTATATATACAGCTCTGGAAAATATTTTGAGACCACAGCAAAAAAATCTTTCTCTGGTTTTACTATTGATAGGCTTTTGGGTAAAATGAACATTTTGGTTTAATTCCATAAACTACTTACAACATTTCTCTCAAATTCGAAATAAAAACCTTTACTGTATTAGTCTAAATATAAGATGACCCTGTTTCATCGATCAATTTCTGAGAATGTCACAAGTGTTGGTCTCCACAAAGTTTGCTGCTTCAGTGTTCTTAGATCTTTGTGTCAGTACTTACTAATGTATACTGAAGTTTATTTACAAGCATTCCATAACTGTCAAAGGCTTTCATTGACAATTACATACATTTTATGCAAAGAGTCAATATTTGCAGGGTTGACCCTTCTATTTCAAGACCTATGAAATCCCATCTGGCATGCTGTCAATTAGCTTCTGGGCCACATCCTGGATGTGATGGCAGCCCATTCTTGCATGATCAAAGCTTTGAGTTTGTCAGAAATTTTGGGTTTTTGTTTGTCCACCCACCTCTTCAGGATCGAACACAAGTTCTCAATGGGATTAATGTCTGGGGAGTTTCCTGGCCATCGACCCAAAATGTTGATGTTAGGTTCCCCGAGTCACTTAGTTATCCCTTTTGCCTTTTGGAAAGGTGCTCCATCATCAAAGGCATTGGTCATCACCAAACTGTTCTTGGATGGTTGGGTGAAGATGCTTTCAGAGGATGTGTTGGAATTTTCAGTCCTCAGCAGTTAAATCCCTGTACCTTTTGCAGAATATCAGTCTGTCCCTGAAGTTTTTCCTGGAGATAAGTGGCTTCTTTTTTGCCCTACTTGACACCAGGCCTTTCTCCAAAAGTCTTTGCCTCACTGTGCATGCAGATGCACTCACACCTGCCTGCTGCCATTCCTGAGCAAGATCTGCACTGGTGGTGCCCCGATGCCCCAGCTGAATCAACTTTAGGAGATGGTCCTGGCACTTGCTGGACCTTCTTGGGCACCATGACTCCTTTACAAGAACTGAACCTCTCCTTGAAGTTCTGGATGATCTGGATGATAAATGGTTATTTAGGTTCAATCTTACTAGCAGCAATATCCTTGCCTATGAAGCCCTTGTTGTGCAAACTATGATGATGGCATGTGTTTCCCTGCAGGTAACCATAGTTGACAGAGGAAGAACAATGATTTTAAACACCACCCTCCTTTAAAGATAACAGTTTGTTATTCTAACTCAATCAGCATGACAGAGTGATCTCCAGCCTTGTCCTCATCAACACTCTCATCTGTGTTAACGAAAAAATCACTGACATGATGGCAGCTGCTCCTTTTGTGGGAGGGCTGAAATGCAGTGGAAATGTTTTTTTTGGGGGGGATTAAGTTAATTTTCATTGAAAAGATGGACTTTGCAATTCATTGCAATTCATCTGATCACTCGTCATGACGTTCTGAAGTATATGCAAATTGCCATTATCAACACTGAGGCAGCAAACTTTGTAAAAATTAATATTTTTATCATTCTCAACTTTAGACCATGAATGTAGACCCTGAATATAAGACAAGGCCATGAAAAAAAAACCTGTCGGACCGCTAGGATATTTGCATAAAATGTCAATTGGTCAAAATAACAAGAAGACACAGTGTTGTCAGACCTCCAATATTGCAAAGAAAATAAGTTCATATTTTTAAACAACACAATACTAATGTGGTAGCTTTGGAGAAGTTCAGAAATCAATATTTGGTGGGATAACAATTGGTTTCCATGCATCTTGACATGCTCTCCACCAGTCTTTCACATTGAAGTTGGGTGACTTTATGCCACAAAAAACAATCCAGCAGCTCAGCTTTGTTTGATGCCTTGTGACATCCATCTTCCTCTTAATCACATTCCAGAGATTTCCAATAGTGTTGATTTCAGAAAACATTCCAGTGTTTTCCTAAATTTTTCCAGAGCTGTAAGTGGATGTGAGCTAATGTTTTGCTAATCCGTTTCTGCACTCATAACATTTATTGTGCTTAACAGTACCAACTTGTTGTTAATAAGTTGACATACACTCACCGGCCACTTCATTAGGTACACCTGTTCAACTGTTCTAATGCAAATATCAAATCAGCCAATCACATGGCAGCAAGTTAATGCATGTAGACATGGTCAAGACGATCTGTTGAAGACTTAAGTGACTTAGAATGTGACTTTGAACGTCATGTGCTTTTGTACAGTAGCCCTCTGCTTCAAGGTTCAATGTGTTGTGTTCAGAGATGCTCTTCTGCATATCTTGGTTGTGATGGGTGGTTATTTGAATTACTGTTGCCTTTACTGTTGCCATAGAGCAGGGATGGGCAACTTTGATGCTAGAGGACCACAAAAATATTATCCTCACTACCGGAGTGCCATATTGATATTTTGGCCTCTAAAAGGATCATACTTTTGGATCACACTTCACTTCTTAGAGTGAAGTGATGTTTTATTTTTTTTATTTTATGGGAAGGATCAGCTTAAGTATTCGAAATAGGTATTGTCTTCGTTCTAAAATATGCATAATTTCCAATCCCACTTTTTTTATTATTGCTGTCTATATTTTACCCCCATCCTAACCTTTACCTGACCAATAGTTGAGACCAATTACATTTGACATTTTAACATTTAGCTCTCGCTTATACATTTTATATTTTCCTCAATCATTATTTTTTTATTTGATCAACTCTTTATTTAAGTTCAATATTGTCCATCTATCTCTTAGCCACAGCCATATTGGGTTTCTATTTGCCATGTGTATTTCTACTGTACTGTGATGCATCTCATAATTATGAAACCTTTCTATTGTCAATGACTCCACCAATTTGGAATTAAAGATACATATTTTTACTAAAATAATTATCATATTAATAATTGTCTGACTATTACATTTTAAGTCTCCAAGTATTGCTATTTGTAACGTTAATTCAAGATAAATATTGTATTTCTTCATCCATTCTTCTACCTGTGACCAAAAGCATGCTACATATGGACAGTACCAAAAGAGATGATCTGTATGTGGCGGGTGGAACTTAGGACCTGGCAGGAACTACATTATGGGCACACAGGAAGTCTATATAAGAGGAAAGTGTGCAGTAGGTAGTTCTTAATTGGGGCCTACACAGCAAGCAGGCACATGCAGAGACAAGTAAGAGGCAGCAGTAAGCTGAGAACCTATGCTGGGAGTGGTGATTAAGGAAGATAAGTTGCCACGTGGTCAAATGCCTTATGGAGGGGAGGGCTGTTATTCCTTTTTTAAAGACTGAGCGCTGATTGTTGTTTATGTATTTTTAAGATGTCCATGGTATGTTAGTATTTGTGTTGTCTAGCTGTTTGTTTCCTCCTGATGACTGTACTTGAAAGGGAGATGGAGGGGTTTTATGGTTAATGTGAATGTGTGTGAATAAGTACTTTATGATTTTTATAAATAAAACTGCTTGTAACAGCCCTAGAACTGTCCTCTGGCCTACTTGATTCACTTTACGTGAATGTACCACATTTTGATGTAAGCAAACCTTGGGATGCACCATAGTTGGCTACCCCAGGTTACAATTGGCGCTGTGAGCAGGGTACACAGTGGTCTTGAGGCAGTTTATTGGACATGTTCATTGGTGGTGGTAGTAGAGTAAACAACAATCAGCGCTAGAAGATAAGGAGCCCGGTTGGTGGATTCGACACATCCTCTTGGACAAGTATCATCATCTGACACTGACAAGTTGTTGTTTGTTTTGTAGTATTTGGTGTTTTTGGGGTTTAACCTTGTTGAAGTTGCTACTGGTGCTTGCTTGCTGTTTTCCCTTACCACTAAAGTTGTCATTAGACCATGGCAGACAAAATGGCACAGGAACTGGCATTGTTGAGAGAGCAATTGAAGGAAGCGGTAGCAGAAAATGAGCGATTAAGACAAGGGCCGGGGCAAACGATTAGTAGCCAGGGGCAATCGAGTAGTAGGCTGGGGCAACCAATTAGGCCTGATGCTGCTAGAGGTCACTGGTCTTCCTCTAGTTCACCTTCCTCATCTGATTCTCATTCTGCATATTCCAGAACCCAGCCCAACCACTGCGCCACCCGGAGGGGACGGGTTCATAGAGATAATACACCTAGACATAGGCCTCAAGTGGAGAGAGTAGCATTCATTCCTCGTGACCGTAAAGGTCACACGTTTTATGGAAATGATGGTCCCAGCGGGAACAGCAGTGTGGGGGGTTGGATTGGGGAAGCAGAGTCCTGTATCGTTGATCAGCATTGGTCCACCAAAGACAAGGTGCGATTTCTGGTAGATCACCTTGGAGGGGAGGCTCGGGTGGAAGTAAAGCCACGGCCACAAGAGGTCGCTCCCGTTCCTTCCCGGCCACAAGAGGTCGCTCCCGTTCCTTCCCGGCCACAAGAGGTCGCTCCCGTTCCTTCCCGGCCACAAGAGGTCGCTCCCGTTCCTTCCCGGCCACAAGAGGTCGCTCCCGTTCCTTCCCGGCCACAAGAGGTCGCTCCCGTTCCTTCCCGGCCACAAGAGGTCGCTCCCGTTCCTTCCCGGCCACAAGAGGTCGCTGCCCAGTCACGGCCACCAGAGGCCGCTGCCCAGTCACGGCCACCAGAGG
>JACXGM010008912.1:0-28266 GCA_016801145.1 Umbra pygmaea | reverse complement strand
ATCCTTGTATTCATAGCTCTGTCTACATGAACAGTCAATCCTTGTATTCATAGCTCTGTCTACATGAACAGTCAATCCTTGTTTTCATAGCTCTGTCTACATGAACAGTCAATCCTTGTATTCATAGCTCTGTCTACATGAACAGTCAATCCTTGTATTCATAGCTCTGTCTACATGAACAGTCAATCCTTGTTTTCATAGCTCTGTCTGAACAGTTCACAGTGGCTACATTACCCCAGCGCCGTTATTCCATTTGTCTTTACAGAAACAGAGGTGCGAAGTAAAATGTTTTATTGACCCAACTGCTGATTCCCACATTAAGATCCCGGAGTGCATTCTTAAGTCATTATTTATGTCTTTGGGATATTAATCGAACATGCAGGTAGAGAAAAAAGTGGATGTGATTAAATATAAATATGGTGGATGCGAAGGCATGTTTCTGCTTAATTTGATGTGCAAATGAAAGACAACTGCGTTCTTGTAAGGAGATCTGAATCATTGATGTAGTAAGTCCTTGTTCTAGTGTGAATTAACGTTGTAAATGTGAGCAGCTGAAACATGGCAACATAATTGTCTGTCAAGAATGACACTGGCAAAGAATATTTAAGATAACACTGTGCTCTGATGCATTCTGAGTTGAAGTCACATTAACAGAACTCAGAATCTTTGCCTATGTAACAGTACTGAGGTGGATATTAATCCAATGCATTTTGTCTGCACTAACATTTGTGAAAAAAATGCCATCAATTACTTCATATAACACTAATTTGGACAATAATAATGTTACTAACTTGAAATTTAACGGATTATATTTGCTTAATGTACAAATTAACCCAATATCTAAATCTGTTGGTCCGATGATGTCCTTATGTAGCTTTTTTCCAAGTGAGCGATGGAATCAGACAAGATGGATCCATCTGTCACTGTCTGTTTCAGTAAGAACAACAACCCCCTGAGCCAGCGGTCTGCTCTGCACTCCCAACCTCCATGTCTCTATTGATGTTAACCAAACCAAAGCATGCCAAGACGACCTCTCTACTTAAAACATCGGACGATGGCTGTCATGTCTGATGTCGTAGGAAAACAACCGTCTTACGTACATAGACAACCCCGCGCGGAGGCATTACCTGTTTATTGTTTTGAAAGCTTTTAATGTATGTTATAAATATTTGAATTATGCATGCGCGTGAATATTTCATGAACGTTCTTTAAGACTTTAAACATTAGTTTGAAATGGTGGTTCCTCATAAGTACCCTGCTCGACCCGGTTTTGGATTATGTCGACCATTTGACGTTGATGTGATGAAAGTTTTAAGAGCCGCACCGTGTCACACAAGCAGAACAGGTCATCAGTGAAGCAAATGCATTCCAGTAGTGCATTACACATGAATACATGTTTAGGTATGCTGTGATGATAACTGGTGACAGGGAAGATCTGAGGTCTACACAAAGAGGAAGGCAACATTCACCACAGGTCACTGCCAAAGGAGACTGGCAAAGAAAATTCCCAAATTACGGCCTTTATGGTAAACTAATGGTGAGAAAAAATGTAAAGCCAATAGAAAAATGGCTTTTAACAATGTGAAACTTATTCAAGCATTACAGATTTTGGGGGGCTAAATGTAATCACCAAGGGTGTAGGAATGAGTTTTATACTAGGGGACACACCATATATTTTTAATTTTTTTTTCTTATTATTGGTATTGGGATTATTATTATTATTGCCTGTCTGTAAAATTGTCCCCCCGTTCCTACAACCTTGGTAATCACTAAAGATATTGCTTTAGTAGTTTTAAAGGGTGCTGAGGTTAAATGGGTGGATTACGTTATAAAAAGGACCCATGATCAAATAACTCTGTCTTTTAATGTGATGAATACACAATGAAGCCGTTTAGTGCTACATATTTGTTCTAACGAGACCAGGGTACAAGACAATCTTATTAACAGACCAATACTTGTCAGGATCCGTTAAACCCAATGTAGAGTGAAGCGCAATAGGTCTTAGTAATTATTCAATGCTTTTAGTGCCTCATGTAATACTCTAGGTAATGTATTTTGCATAAGTTACAGCGCACTGTCGTGTAAGAGGAGTGAACCAAAATAGGAGAAGGAAGAATTGACATGAGACCTTCATTTGACTGCATGCTCTTCAAATATGTATTCATTTTAATATCTTAATGATGTCCACTTAAAAACGAGATCAAATATGGATGTGAGTCGTCATGGACACTAGTAGATATTGTGCACTCTGGAAAACAGAGCTGCTGAATACCTTCATGTAGCATAGCTGCATCTGCACAATAACTGGGAAGTGCTGCAAGGATCCAGCGATCAACTAAGAAATGACTGCACAACATTCAGCTGTAGAATGCTTTGAGATGTTTTACATGAAAGACATTCTTATAAAAGTGGTAAGACTGTTTTTTCGTTATAATTTTAATATCACAATGAGTCAGTAAACTCTGAATTTATACATGGCAATAGAGGAAAAAAAAGACTTTATCACTTGACGGGAAGGATAGGAATATTCCAGATGACTGCCCAATCGACAGATCTGTGGTGAGCGATGCCCGTGGGTTGATGTTAACCCTTGGCCTTGCTTACCTGCAGATGGCAGACTGGCTGTAGGCCGGGCCTTCAGCAGCGCTCAGGGCCTGCCCCACCTGGGTCTGAGTCAAGCCCAGGGACAAGCGGCGGATCTTGAATGCTTTGGCGAACTCTCGGATCTCCTCCAGGTTGACCCCATCCACCTCGCTGGGGGCCGTTTGGGGGTCTACAATACAACACGGAAAGGCTTTCAAAGAAAGGCAGAGCACCAAGAAAAAATACTTTTATTGTGATGACCTAACATTAGTTTATCAGACTCTCCTATCCAAAGCGATTGACAGTAGTGAGTGCAAACATTTTTTTTTACTTTTCCTTGATGAATACTTTACAACTGACTATAAATGTACAGAAACACAGCTATGTTGAATAAAAAAATTGCAAAGGGAAAAGGGTTTCTGTTATTAAACATATTAAATAGAGGGTTTACAGGACATTAAATAAATTGCCTCTAAATTTATAAGACTATGATGATAACAAATAAACATGATTGTACAACCCCAATTCCTCATAATAAGGTAGGACTCATAATAAGACAGGACTCATACTAAGGAAGGGATCATAATAAGGTAGGACTAATAAGAAGGTAGGACCCAATAAGGCAGCACTTATGATAAGGGTAGGACTCATAATAGGGTAGGACACATAATAAGCATATGACTCATAACAAGGGTAGGACTCTTAATAAAATAAGACTCATAATAAGGTAGGACTCATAATAAGGTAATAGGACTCATAAGGTAGTAGGACTCATAATAAGGTAAGTATCATAATAAAGTAGGACTAATAAGAAAGTAGGACCCAATAAGGCAGCACTTATGAAAGGGTAGGACTCATAACAAGGGTAGGACTCTTAATAAAATAAGACTCATAATAAGGTAGGACTCATAATAAGGTAGGACTCATAATAAGGTAGTAGGACTCATAAGGTAGTAGGACTAATAAGGTAGTAGGACTCATAAGGTAGTAGGAATAATAAGGTAGGACTCATAATAAGGTAAGACTCATAATAAGGTGGGACTCATAATAAGGTAACACTCATGAAATGGTAGGACTTATATAAAGGCTAGGACTCATAATAAGGGTACGACTCATAATAAAGGTAGGACTCATAATAAGGGTAGGTCTAATAATAAGTGTAGGACTCATAATAAGGTAGTACTCATAATAAGGTAGGACTCATAATAAGATAGGACTCATATAAAAACTAGGACTCATAATAAGGTAGGACTCATAATAAGGTAGGACTCATAATAAGGCTAAGATTCATAATAAGGCTAGGACCCATAATAAGGTAGGACTCATAATAAGGGTAAACTCATAATAAGGGTAAACTCATAATAAGGTAGGACTCATAGTAAGGGTAAACTCATAATAAGGTAGGACTCATAATAAGGGTAGGACTCATAATAAGGTAGGACTCATAATAAGGGTAAACTCATAATAAGGTAAGACTGATAAAAGGGTAGGACTCAAAGTAAGGGTAGGACTCATAATAAGTGTACAACTCATAATAAGGTAGGACTCATAATAAGACAGGACCCAATAAGGGAGCACTTATGATAAGGTTAGGACTCAAAATAGGGTAGGACACATAATAAGCATAGGACTCATAACAAGGGTAGGACTCTTAATAAAATAAGACTCATAATATGGTAGGACTCATAATAAGGTAGTAGGACTCATAAGGTAGTAGGACTCATAAGGTAGGAGGACTCATAAGGTAGTATGACTCGTAATAGGGTAGGACTCATAATCAGGTGGGACTCATAATGAGGCTAAGTTTCATAATAAGGCTAGGACCCATAATAAGGTAGGACTCATAATAGAGCTAGGACTCATAATAAGGTAGTAGGACTCATAATAAGATAGGACTCATAATAAGGTAAGACTCATAATAAGGTAGGACTCAAAATAAGGTATGACTCATTATAAGTTATGACTCATAATAAGGCTAGGACTCATAAAAATGGTAAGACTCATATAAGGGTAGCACTCTTAATAAGGTAGGACTCATTATAAGGGAAGGACTCATAATAACGTAGGACTCATTATAAGGGAAGGACTCATAATAAGGTAGTAGGACTCATAATAAGATAGGACTCATAATAAGATAGGACTCATAATAAGATAAAACTCATAATAAGGTAGGACTCATAATTAGGTATGACTCATAATGAGGTATGACTCATTATAAGTGAAGGACTCATTTTAAGGGAAGGGCTCATTATAAAGGTAAGACTCATAACAAGGGTGGGACTCATAGTAAGGTTAGGACTCATAGTAAGGGTAGGACTTATAATAAAGGTAGGACTTATAATAAGGGTAGGTCTCATAAGGTAGGACTCATTATAAGGGAAGGACTCAAAATAAGGTTAGGACTCATAATAAGGTAAGACTCATAATAAGATATGACTCATAATAAGGTAGGACTCATAATAAGTGTTGGACTCATAATAAGGGTTGGACTCAAAATAGGGGTTGGACTAATAATAAGGTAGGACTCATTATAAGGGAAGGACTCATTGTAAGGGAAGGACTCATTATAAGGGAATGACTCATAATAAGGTTAGGACTTATAATAAGGTAGGACTCATAATAACGTAGGACTCATAATAAGTGTTGGACTCATAATAAGGGTTGGACTCAAAATAAGGGTTGGACTAATAATAAGGTAGGACTCATAATAACGTAGGACTCATAATAAGGGTTTGACTCATAATAAGGTAGGACTCATAATAAGGTAGGACTCACAATAAGACAGGACTCATAATAAGACAAGACTTATTATAAGGAAGGGATCATAATAATGTAGGAATAATAAGAAGGTAGGACCCAATAAGGCAGCACTTATAATAAGGGTAGGACTCATAATAAGGTAGGACTCATAATAAGGTAGGACTCATAATACGGGAAGGACTCATAATAAGATAGGATTTAAAATAAGGTAGGACTCATAATAAGGAAGGGATCATAATAAGGTAGGACTAATAAGAAGGTAGGACCCAATAAGGCAGCACTTATAATAAGGGTACGACTCATAATAAGGTCAGAGACATAATTAGGGTAGGTCTCATAACAAGGGTAGGTCTCATAATAAGGTAGGACTCATAATAAGTGTCGGACTCATAATAAGTGTAGGACTCATCATAAAGTAGGACTCATAATAAGGCTAGGACGCATAATAAGGTAGGACTCATAATAAGGGTAGGACTAATAATAATAATGATAGGACTGATAATAATAAGGGTAGGACTCATAATAAGGGTAGGACTCATAATAAGGGTAGGACTCAAAATACCGGTAGGACTCAAAATAAGGGTAGGATTGATAATAAGGTAGGACTCATAATAAGGTAGGAGACATAATAAGGGTAGGTCTCATAACTAGGGTAGGTCTCATAATAAGTTAGGACTCATAATAAGTGTAGGACTCATAATAAGGTTAGGACTAATAATAAGGTAGGACTCATAATAAGGGTAGGACTAATAATACTAATGATAGGACTGATAATAATAAGGGTAGGACTCATAATAAGGGTAGGACTCATAATAAGGGTAGGACTCATAATAAGGGTAGGACTCATAATAAGGGTAGGACTCAAAATAAGGGTAGGACTCAAAATAAGGGTAGGACTAATAATAATGTATGACTCATAATAAGGGTAGGATTGATAATAAGGTAGGACTCATAATAAGGTAGGACTCATAATAAGGGTAGGACTAATAAGAAGGTAGGACTCAAAGTAAGGGTAGGACTTCTAGTAAGGGTAGGACTAATAAGAAGGTATGACTTATAATAAGTTAGGACTAATAATTATGTAGGACTCATTAACGGTAGGACTCATAATGCTGGTGAACAGTGTCTACAGGACCAGTGGAGGCAAAATAAGTCCATAATCTAACATCCACATTTTACAGTAGACATGAGATCATTTAGTTTTAGGCCTCTTTATTAGTAGTGAAATTGTTCTTTGTTCAAGTCGTCCACTAAATTCACCATTAATCTACATTGGTTATAGGGAATATAGTAAACACAGTGTTCTTTATTCATGTTTAAAACAAGCAAAACACATTTTTGTCAGTGTCTGTTCTTGAAACTCACTGAATCCCTTAGATATTAATAGAATAGGGCAGTGAATATGTATAGACAAAGGATATATAAGCCCAGCGAACACTCCTCTGTAAAAAAAAAATCTATTCTCTGCAGTCATCCTCGAAAGGTGAGGATTCATATGTTTTTAGTTTATTTCAGTGAGCAACTATGTGAATGACATTTAGCAAATGTTTCAGTATACAACATATTTCAGTGCTTGAAAGCTTTCTTTCATACAGTACACACCTTCATGGATTCCAGTAGACTGTGTTGCTTTCTGATCAGGAACAAAGTGTAGCTTAATAGAAATTATATGAGTTCAGCATCTCCTCCATGTGCTTCTCTGCCCTTCCCTGGGTGACAGCAGAGTCTCTAAGCAGTGAGGAGTCTATCAATACCTTGGCCGTTGAGCGTGAATGGCTGGCTTTGTGTTTAGGGCTGAATTGTAAACATTCCTGATGTAAATCTTTCATATAAAAAAGCACACAGAACAGGCGCTTCAATACGGACATGCCGCTAACTCTGCAGGCAGTTAGCCACGTTCACTCAATAGGATCCTCTAATGTGGTCCTATTGCTATTCTAGGTATTTCTTCTGTTTTCTTGCGAAGAATAAGCAGTCTGAAAGCCCCCGCTTCGTAGCCTGGCCTGCTTTGCTTTAGGAAAATAAGTGAATTCTGTGGAATGTTTTTTAGAGAAACATTCCCATTTAAGTTTCCCTCTTTTAAGGGAAGTCAATTGACGGCAAAAAAAAGACTTTGCTGCTGTGTTCTGTACAACTACACTGCTCAGTAATGACATCCAGCCCCATATGCATTTACTTCCATGTAGAAATGTTGTTTCTAAATTGCTGCTTTACAGACATCCATGTAAAGGACTTGGAGAAAGTTGTTTTCTCCACAGAACATTTTGAAGAATTTCATAGCTAATAAAATGTGATTTCATGTTGTACATCAATGTCAGGTGCTCTGGCATCCTGCTTACTAAGGCAAAGTTGGTGCTGGTGAATAATTCATCTTGGTCATTATCAATGAATTATTAAAGGAATCCTCCAAGCGGATTTAAGGAAAAATCTATTGGGGCTGCCATCTCGTTTGTAGGACTCCTGCGTAAGCCGTGCGCTGAGCTTCTACGCCGAAAGAGCCGGCAACTTGTGAAAATGGTACCAGGCAAACTCCAGAAGAAAACCTTTGTAGTGCACTCTTCTTTCCACATTTAGGGGTCTTCCAATCAAAAGTGGTGAACTACATTGGGAATATGGTGCCACGTTGGACACAGATGGTCTGTCTAAATCATCAGTCGCCTTCAGCTTTGTATTGATGAGCACTTGATTACATCCCAATGCAGAGTCAATAACGTGTGCTTCCATGGGACATGATTAGTCCTTTATTCTGAAGGATCTCACTGGGACCCTTTACAGATCCCCATTCTTCTACAGTATTCCTTCAAATATATTTGGACTGAAAGCGTAACTCTCTCCAAGATGCAACCTATGCTCTTTTTGTCAAACTTTCGATTAAAAGCATAATTAGGATGGAAACGCCACTTTTAAGATTTTCTTTCATTGGGTTTAAAATGCTTAAGTTTTACATCTAGGTTTTTGAAAATAAAAAAATAAAACAACACTGAATAATATTTGTTTGATTTTTTTCTGCTAACTGCGAATAGAACAGATTGGAATTCTTTGGGGGTAAACAGCGCCACTATTGGTCCCAGGGCAATTATTCAGGACAGAGAGGATGGGCGTGTGCTAGGAACAATAAGATTCACGCCTATTCTGCTGTATTATGTAATCCAAGGAAATACATGTTTGTGATTGCCAGCCACTTTGTTGTTGTTATAATATCCCCAACGCGGTTTCCAGTTTTAATCATCAGAGATTCTGGCTTTAAAGACATAGCTTACGGTAAAGGACCTTAGAAAACCAATGACCACATCACTACATTGGCAAAAGGAATATAAAATGCAAACAATATTATGTATGATTTGACACAAAAATAATTCTCCATTGCCTGTGTCTACAACCGGCTGATCAATGGCGACTTTTTTCTATTGAATTTCGAAGCCAGTCGCGGATGCCTTCGAAATTTGTTTAGCGAGAGTACAGGTGAATAGAATAGCCTGTGACAAATTAAATTGAACTAAAAGCGACATTTTAAGGCAGCGGTTGCATGCTGACAGCCTTGAGCCCAGTGATTTATATAGGGTTGACCAGAGGGATGATGCATTTGGAGACGGAGGCCCATGTTCATTATACACTGTGTTACTTACAGTGTAATAAACTCAACACACAGGGGATGGAACTCGTAAAGGTTACTATTTTGTTTGGAATGCAAACGCTCCCGATAAAGAATGTTGACAAAACCAGAAACAGTTGTCAATTCCAGAAAGTTGCTGTATGACATTGGGTAGAGTGGTTGGCACTGTGTGGATGTCCTCATAAAGTGTGAGATGTACTTACTGCTAACCAGCTGACCCACGCTTAGGGCGGAGGAGGACGATGTGGATGAGGAGGAGGACGAGGCCTGGCGGAGAGGACTCTGGCTGTGGGGCAAGTGGTGATGCAGGCTGGGCTGGGACGACACAGGACCTGACGGACCCTGCTGAGTTTGAGGCAGCTGATGATGGACACAGAGAAATACAACCACATTGACTTCAAACCACGATACAACCATGTCCATAGCTCTCGAACATCCATTCAGAATCGTACCCAGTAATTATGGTCACACTGGAACGCTCACGGTCACATGACACGGCGGCAATTATATGTGACATTAACTTAAAATGATTGGGTGTGTTTGAAGAGATTATACAATCAATACAACATGGGCAAACAAACACTGAATGATTATTACACCGAATATTCTATTTATAGTTCATTAGTCTTTTCAGATCGAGGCTGGTGTTGAAGCAGGCAGTGTTAAATGTGTACTAAAACAGACGGTGGGGTTTGATAGCAGATGAATGGTAGCTCGCCTGTTTGTATCTCTCTCTCTCCCACACTCCCTGAGCTCAGCCATAGCACGCCTCTGCCATGCAGGAACGTTGAAAGCACTATGACAATTATAGAGTATTTTCTGCTGTCATCAGACATAAGGGAATTGCTAATAAAGGCAGGTCGGTGCAGGAGAAGACACCTGGACAACGCTCTTCCCGTATCAAAACATAATTTATGATTTACAGGCAGCCAGCTCCGGCTGGGTGGAAACGATGCATTTTCATGTTTCGTGCGCAAATGAATTGCTCTTACAAGATCAAGCCGATACGTCTCCGCTCTAAAGTGAAGGCAGTCTTCTTCTTAAACTAGGTTGGCTTTTTCTGCGCCTTTTCTCTCTCGCTATTAATTATTTTCCCCTCGGCATGTGTTTGTTTGGAATGGTGCTGGATGTCAACAGCGATGCACATACTGACAAGACGTTTGACAGGCAGAGAGAATTATCTAGCTTCACTGGAAATATTCAGGACTGCTGGCACTGACAACCGTAAATTATGCCCGTGGAACAGTGTGTCTATCCTTACAGAGTGAGGACACAGAAACCATCAACGTTATTACAAATGCATTCGTTCGATCAGGGGTGTGAATTGGTGTTCCGTAAAGTCCCATTTAAGGCAATTTTCTGGATTAATCCCGCCTAGCGGGTTTTAACTACTGCCCTTGACGACACTTCCATTTGCATGTTTAACTTTTTCAATGTGTTTTTTTTATAATGAAAGCCCGGTCTTGGCGAGGTAGATTTAAAACTTTGACTTTTTTGTTTACTCTCGGTAAGCCTGACCTCACCTTGGAAATTCAGAAGATTTCGGTAGTGAAGATATTCAGGTGGGGTTTTGAACCCACACTCGTACAGCTCCCAAACTCATGTTCTAAATAGGAAAGCTGCAGCTGTGGGGTTGAATGGTTTTGTCAGCTGGAGGCACGCACATGTCTCCTTTACTCTTTAATTTGTCCTGCGACACGCTCAGGTCACCGTGGGTAAACAGTAGGGGCAGGTGATTGGAGAAGAGAAAAAAGAAAAATAGAAATTGTGGGCGGGGGGGGCGGTAAAAACCGAGGGAGGGAGTGTCTGAGTTTTAAGTGGGGTGATGAAAAGTGTTGTTTTTCGTTTGGCTCTGCAGGGGCTCTACAGACTTGCCTGAGAGCGAGTCTGAGAAGTTCTCTGACAGGTGCTTTGGTGCACGCAGGCACACACACTCACGCGCACACACACCGCTGTGAGGATGCACCATCCTGCTGCTTATTAGCTCCTAAGAAAGGAGTATCTTATCAAAGGCTTGACAGATTTTTGGCAAGAGCACCATCATTCTGTTTTTTTTTTCCTGCCACATTTCTGTAATCTTTACTGCCCGAGTCAAGAGAGTCAATTTGAATGGTTTTATCGAGAGCAACTGCTTTCAAACACTGGAAGAAATGAAATGCTACAGTCGGGAGTTGTGTTTTTGAGAAGGAAAACCTTTTCAAGTTGTGTTTAGACAGAAGATGAAAAGACGTGATAGCTGAAAAAACATAGACTTGACAAGTTTTGTTAAGGTTACTTTCTCACGAGTAAACAGAAAGGAATAAAAGCCCAATCTACACAGACTCAGTGCTGCCCAGCCTCACAGCTCGTGAGATGTATGTGTGGATTTGTTTTTGGTCTGCAAATGTACTCAATTGGCATTTACTGAGAGTAGGAACATACATTTCCCCTTCAGTGTCTATTGTGGATCACTTCTCATATCGTACTTTCTTGTATGGGCAGATGTGTGTGAGAGCGTGTGTGGTTACCTGCTGTCCAGGCTTGATTGGTGACAGCGTGATGCCCTGGGTGTTGATGACCGGCAGGATCTGATTGCCAATCACTGTGGCAATGATCTGGCCCTGGGCGTTGGTCAGAAGCTGAGGTGTAATTGGCTGGACCTGCAGCGCGGGGTTTCCGCCCCCTGATTGGCTCGAGGGCCCCCCAGAGTTTGGCATCAGTGGGATGGTTCCAATTATCTACAACAGAGATGTGAGAGGAGCACAAAGTACATCAGTTGTTCCAGGTACCTCAAGCAGGAGTACCAGAGTTAACATCATTAGGACACATCACTCCTATGACCCACAGCGTAAAACTTCTGCAGACCTTTTGCGATATTTCAGGAACTCCCCCTGAATCTGCACAGTACTGTCGACGAATGGATATCAATGGATGCACACGCTGCTGGAATGACAGTTTTGGAGGCCGAGCACTTGATGGTTGACTTAGTGCGCGCGCCAGATAGATTCTCTGACCATCCGTCACAGAGGACGTTTTATGGGCCCAACGCAAGTAGAGGCGGAGCACACTGCCGGGAGCACACGGCAAAGGTCAGCGCTGAGTACCTGTGTGTGAGCTGGTGCAGACCACTGAATGTATTATCCATCAGCGGTGGTGGTGGTGGGGGGGGTGATTCATGAGTGTATATGTGTCTGTTTCTGTTAAGAAAGGGGGGCGGGGCTGTTTGTGCATCTGTGCTAAGATACCCACGCCTCTCCCTAAACACACAGGCACACACAGGTCCCCACATCTTTCATTCAGTCCCTCTGGGTCCCCTGGTACTCCCTCCTCTCCAACCCTCTTTCCCGGCTGTAATCAGAAAGTGCAGATCAAAGGGGTGGCAGGGTGTCACTACATCGTTTTAGCTCTCAGAGCTGCCAGAGTGTGGCCAAAAGTAGCGCTTGGGTTGCGTGTGTGCGTGCGCGCGTGTGTGTGTTGGAGGGCTTGGAGCCTCTTCACAATGATGAAGGTTAATGTCATCTGGGGACTGGTCCGGAGACAGACAGCTTCTCTCCGCCTGCTTCCTCACCTGACAGAACTGCAGTATCCGGCCTCATTATGCCAGACGAGAGGGTAGATGGTCGAGCTTGGCATTATATTTTAACAAACCTTGTCATTCGGACCCTGGCTGGAACCTTCGGGATGCCATTTTAGGTGTTTAAAAACAAACCAAAAATGACAGGCAAAATATGTGTACCAAAATAAACACACCATACGGAACGTTCCCATTGCCGCACAGATTTTTCCTCCTACCCCAAACCTGTAGTTGTATAAATACCCCAAACCTGTAGTTGTATAAATACCCCAAACCTGTAGTTGTATAAATCGGCAGCATAACTGAATCTGGAGATCTGATGAATGTCCATGTGTCTGCCATGGTGTTTAGTTTAGCACCGGGCTGCAAGCGGTTTCAGCCTCCGACGAAGGCTTCCACTGCTAATCTGATTCCTTCCACCGAGCCTCGCTCTGCCTGGCCCCCCTTCCTCTCTGTTTGACATAATGGGCAAAGATCAGTGGTGGAAAGGTAGGCCGGCAATCTGTAATTCATACCCTCCACGGCTCATTTGCTTACGTTACTTCGCATTAAGCGACAGATAATTTATCTCTCTCTCTTTGCGCTCCGCGTCGCCTTCCACTCATTCTTCCTGTAATGCTCTCCTCTCCTGCCACTTAGCATATTTTATTGCTGCCGCCTGACGCTCATGTCTCCTGACGCCTGGCTTTGCGGGCCTCTGTGGCGCAGGACTTGTTCCGCTCAATTATTCATCCTCATTGGACTAAGTGGTTGTTCTAGAAGCGTTATAACACAGGGCAATGGAGCTGACAGCTTAGCTCCTGTCCCTGTGTGCAACGCTAGCGCTGCGTCTTCCCTTTTCCCTCAGATATCCGGCATGTTTCGCTCCAATGCTTGGATTGCTGGTGTAGTGCAAATTGTGCAGGGAAACCTGTAGATTCCTGGAGACATCCCAGTTGAAGACATGCATTGGTGTCAGACCACAGGCAGTTATGGCCTTTTTTTAACAAGAGTTACACTCACAGAGTCATTTATGCCTTCTCACAAACAACAGTTGTGTCAACTTTGTACGACCAGCACCCCTTTCGTCTCTCGTTCTCCCACTATGTCTTGCCACCTTTATTTGTTTTCAGCTGGTGATAGTGTAGCGTGTCGGGAATTGTCAGGGCCTGTGTTGCCCTCCCTCTCGTCTCTCTCTCTCTCAGCAGAACCCATTAAAATTATGCTGCTTCTTCTCTTGTTTCCACAGAAATGTCATCTCATCTCTCCAACCAGGCCAGGGCAATCTCTGGCGTTAGCCATGGTGGCCAGACAATATCCCCTGGTCATTTTCTGCTCCCGGTTTATTCGTGCCGAGAATATAGACCCATGTTTGGAAAACCTGACTTCCTTCTTTACAGCAGCAAGACACCAAGCATAATCAATTTGATAAGGGACTGATAAGTTTACTGGGATAATAATGATGCCTACTCTGTATCCTGTATTCACCCAGCTTTATTGGTATGTTTTCTTAGTGGAAATTTGACAGTGGCAAAACGTACAAAAAAAAAAAAAAGACTGTCGTACGTACATTTCATTTGTACAGTCTGGCCACTCTCCATTGACAAGCGTTAACTTCCTTGAAGGCGGGAACTCTGTTAAAGTTTAAAATTATTGGATCTGCCATAAACCTGGAACTACTGTTGTTTCGGTAACCCAAAACTGAAGTCTTGCACAGTTGGTTAGATGGGAAATAGTCATTTCACTTGCTGAACCAGAAAGTTAACTCTCCATCCTTCTACCTCAAAATGAAGTATTTTTATACTTTATATAGTGCTTTACATTAAAACAACATGTACAAGAAAAACAGAATATATTGCACTAAGTTTAAAGGTGAAGAAGCTTAAAACCAAAAGACGGTAACAAACACTTCCAGGAAACTTCCAGTGAGATGCAAATTTAAGTATAGCTGAGCATTCAGTCAAACAATCTTCAACAGAATGTTTCCATTTGTGCGGAACCATTGGAAAATTGGACAAGAACAATTGAGAGAAAATGGGGAAAATAATCAAATAAAAATAATAATCAATGGTACTATTTATGTTTATATATTCTGTTCATGAGAGACAGCTATTATGGTGTATATAAGTGAAATGGACAATGCTAAAATAAGATTCCCTTACTCACGCTGGAGTGAATTTGTATTTCAATGTGTTCTGTGAGTGTGAGCATGTAGCTTAACGGAGCATGTGTGTTCCTGCAGTACCTGCTGTTGTGTGCATTAGCTACAGCAGTGCCTGCCCTGTGGGCTGTGGCCTTTATCAAAGTCCAATGAAGGGGATGGATGGGCCCAACAGCCCAGGCTCATGGGGGTCTCACCAGGAAACAAACTACCTGGCAGCAAGGTTAACACACTGGGAGTTTCCTCCATCATGCACTGTATGGGGGGTGGGCTAGCCACTGTTCTGATCACGCATCAACCAATTCTGCAATATTTGCAGGGTTTTTCTATGGCTTCACAGAAGCCATGTTATATTGCTTGTGGTAGAATTGTGTGAAGTACAAGTGAAAACTACAGGCCCAGCTTCTAAATGGTGTATTCCTCACAGCACCTCAACCTGTTGTTTTAAAAAATATAAACAGTAGAGTGAAACAAATCTTTGGCCACCAGATAATTACTTAATAGTAATTATCTATACTATAGATAGTAATTAATTTCAACATTTCAGTAAAAAAACAAAGAAAAATGTATATAATAAAAAGTAACAAAACTGTCTTGGTTTTTAATGCAAAACTGAAGCAATTTGCTTTAGTAGTAGTGTCCATCTACTTACCCATTTATCCGAGCAGTGCAGTACTAGTTTGCGCCGCCCATAGCAGAGCCACTAGGCTTAGCTGGAATGCTGCGAGGTGTCAAACGTGACGAGCAGAGACCCTGGAAATCTTTTGATTTTAGCTGCTGTTTGTGTGATCCCACATATTTTAACTGATGTTGAGTTTAAGGCATTGAGGTAGTCATGGCATAGAGTGTTTCATCTGCAGACTTCTTCCACAAGTAGGTTTTAATCATTATTGCAGACTGTTTGGAGTCATTGTGAGGACAATGCAGATGTTTTTGCTAATGGGTGAAAAATTGCAATTTCCTGTTAGATTGCTTCTCAGGGTCAATGTGTGCATTTTGGTGCCAAATTACTCCACCAACTATGAAGCACACACTGGAATTTATTTCTGTCCCTCAAGCAAGTGACCTTCATCAGATGCAGAAAACCTGTTGAGATTTCCACTGCGTTTTCTTTATTCAACTTAGTCTAATTTTGGACCGAACAAAACATCTCTGATCATTTTTATTTGAATAATGTTTATAGTTATTTTAATGTTATATTGTTTTTTTATGCTTTAGGATCTCCATGTGGTGGTGAAGCGCCTGAAAGCTTTTTCATGTTTGTTATTCAGGGAACGTTTCTCCAGCACGAGTTCAGCAGGCAGTGTGACGAGAAGCAGAAGAGCTTGGCGACAGGACTTGGAGAAATCGATCTTTGGTAATACTGAACCTATTGTGAAGTTGTTTCAATCATGCAAGGCCATCATCACAATATAAACCAGAATATATATATATATATATTTATTTGTATTGGTATAAATGTATTCAAGGTGGCATTGATATTGTTATTAAATTAATATTTCGATACTAAGGTGTCAGGCAGGCTGTTAATATGAAATGAATTCACACTTCCCTACAGGCCTAAGAAGATGGAACTGAAGATTGGCTTCTTCGATTAGCCTTGGAATGTGAAAAGATTAGAGAACTATCATAAGATGGACACAGGTTAAAGCCATATTATCAATTCCACCTGGTTTCAAGGCCTCTGTCTGGAACCTACTCTACTGTAACCACTGTATTCTGTTTTATTTTTCAAAAGATTAAAAGACCTCTTTTAGTAAAAGCAAGTTCTGGAAATTAAATCAGGACAGTTAGTTTCATTTAATGTCCTTGCCTCAATTAAAATCCCTGTACTTTAGTACAGTTGTAATGTTGTTTCTCCAATGTTGCTAAACCACTACAGAATATAGAACAAGCATAGTTGGGGATATGTCTGGCAGAATAAACCGCAGTCTTGAGTCTTTAGTCTTCTTTTGGGGAATGTAGAAACACAGCAGATCTGCTTTAATGGTGGACTTCTAAAGCAGTGTCTATTGGTCCTCCAGACAGGTTCCAGGCATATGAGCCTGTGCAATGTTGCCAATATGAGAGCGGTAGTCAGGTGTGTGTTTTTGGGTGTGCATGTGTTTGTGTGCCCGTGTTTATGTATGTGTGTGAGAGGGAGGGGCTGGCTACGTTAGTAGTGTGGTGCATGTTTCAGAGCGCTCCGACTGAATAATGCTCTGGAATAATGAGGAGGGGTGGATCCAAAGGACTGTAGCCCAGGGCTTTGACCGTCTCTGTGACCTGATTATGTCAGCCAGTGTCAGCCGCAGAGACACTACAAAAGCACAGAGCTTCCCATCAAATCCATCTCCATGGCGATCTGTCCCCAGAGCTCCAGGGCTCCTCCAAAGCAGGGAAACCCATACTTTCTCGTTAGCCACGTTTAGCATCAAGGGCTAACACTCCCGGGTGCAGTGTTCAGTAAGTACAGGGCAGCACTGTAGAATAGGGGCTAGCATACGTTCGCAGGATGCAATCTGCTGCATGTAGCACAAACAAACTCAGGGGAGTGCATGTACACCACCGCTCAAACGTTTTACAACACCCAGGAATGGACATGTGTTTTGATAGAAATTCATACCAAGGCAACATTAAATTGATCAGAAATTATAGTCACAACATGATTAATTATGGATAAGCTTTAGGTTTCATCAGTAGGACACTGAATTACTGGCTGCTGAAAATCTGCCTTTGCCATTGTATGTGAATAAGTAATTATCAGTAATTTCAGTAATTGGTAATATACTGGTACTGGATATAATATACTGGTATTGGATATAGTTTATAATAATGTAATGTCACCTTGGTGAATTTTTATAAAAAACATGAACATTCCTAAATTTCTAAAACTTATGACTGGTAGTGAACATTGGACACAATTGTAAATAGCCCACAACAACATGGCCAACAATCTGTGACACATTGGTGTTTCTATAGACGTGGGACACGGTTCGTCCCACACTAACCCCTATACCCCTGAAAGCAACACCTAAGGCATTCACCAGGCTGATAGACGCTGGCCATCAACAGGATAGTGGTGAGGGTACAGAGAGCGTGATGAAGCAAGGGGGTTAAGTTAAGCAGCAGGGCCGGGCGTGAAAGGGCACATTGTCCATACAGTCTTCCTTTAATATGTGCAGTGTGCACCTGCGATAAGATGATTCATTAGATGGGGCGCTGCTCTGACAAGCACCATCGTTCAAGCCTCTGGCTACTGATGGAACAATTCTGCAGCCACCCTGGAAATATGACAAGGTCAGCATTTACTGCAACTGGCGCCCGCGAATAAGTGGGGGAGGGCTTTGTTTATTCCTACATAACAAACAAAAAAGTAAATCCTCTAAACGAGATAAAAGACAGAACCTAAAGAATTTCCAATTGTGTTCATATGTATTTAGTTAAAGAAATTATGAGAGGTAATTGTCCCTTACAACCTGAGTCATGGTAGACCTTGTCAGATGTTATACAGTTATAAGGTAGCATTTCAGATATAATGACCGGTGAGAATCACTTACCTGTCCTTGTGCATTGGTGACTAGCTGCCCTGTGACTCCAGCTTGCAAGTTGGAGAGGGCATTGCCGAAGACCTGGGACCCGGACATGGAGCCCATTGCCGCGGCTGCGGCCACAGCTGCCTGGCTGGTCAGAGGGTTCAACTGCAGGGACAGAATGAGAAATCTGATTCACTATGATCTAGACAGTAGAACTGTTATGGTCCATCATCCCCCCAGAGGTAAACATTTGGGTTTGGGTTAAAGAAGTAGGAGGCAGGGTTTACTTTGTACATAACTGGACGCTTTACCGGCCTAA
This sequence comes from Umbra pygmaea, assembly GCA_016801145.1. Classification (NCBI taxonomy): domain Eukaryota; kingdom Metazoa; phylum Chordata; class Actinopteri; order Esociformes; family Umbridae; genus Umbra; species Umbra pygmaea. The sequence continues at coordinate 9,783 of JACXGM010008912.1, read as the reverse complement.
GTGCTTCCTGTGGACCCGGGGCTTCTCCTGGGCCCGGCGGTGTCCTACTGGGGCCGGGAAGACCCAGACCACCTCACTATAACAATGAAAGGAGCCAAAGTGGCCAATGCATCACTGTGTCCTTAAACCATTGCAGTTCAAATTTGAATCACCTGGCCACCAAACCGCTCTGTCCAAGAGTAAAAAAAGTATTTTACGCTGGCTGTAATGGACTCATCTGGGAGTGGGGGGACTGTTCAAATGTAAAGGTCTAGAATGTGGGCAGAGCCCTGTGGAGCTCCAGCCACGTAGCAGCACCAGATTACCTGTATAAATCAAGCTAACCACTTATTAGGAGCCGAAAATGCACCGCTGATTTGCTTGTAGTGCAGCAGAGCAGAGCCTTATTAGGTTGAGTAAGTAGATCAAAGAGGCGACCGGCAGCGGAGACCGGCCAATTACTCAACAGAAAACAGAAATCATAGACAGAGGGCTGTTCCTGGTAGGCAAGAATGTTCTAGAGGGCTCCTACATATTCAAAGAGACAATTGAAAATCCTAATAGACCCTTAACGGGGCAATCTGGGATTCAAAGCAAAATAATCTACCCGCCATGATTTTTTTGTTATTAGCTGAGGGGTGGAGCTGGAGAAATTACACTGTAAAGGCAATACGCAAGTTATGTTAAAACAATACTTGCATGGATAAACTCTATTATTTAAAGTATTATGGAAGGGTATCAAACTATTATAGTTTTAGACAAGTTTTCATGAAGCTTTTAAAAAACACTTTGGCAAAGGCATAAATTCCACTCATTTTTCTCCCTGCCCAATTGCTCTGTGGGGATTTGAACATTGTTAAACTGAGACCATTCAGCTGCCATTCATCTTTATGGTACCTTTCCACCATATATTATTAGGCTTTCTGAAATCAAATGATGAAAAAATGCCACAGAACGATCAATACTTTTTCATTGACAGTAAAGGTTAAGCACATTAAGAATGACACTGCATTTGTCTTATGAAATCATATTTCATGTTGGTGGCCTCAAATTGGCCATGATTGATATTGCATTCCCTAGTCTGAAAGTCATCCATTTGTTTTTTGTTTTGTGACCATTTCACTTTCATCCTTTGAAAAACTTTAGTTTGAAAATGTAAAAGGGGCATTTTCACTATTTTATAAGTTGGTGTCAGAGAAGTATTTTGAGTTCCATGAGCAAATGTTACCCATGGTTCAGTTTTCATTTAACATCCTTTACATCTGATGTTATCTCCTGCTACTCTTAACACCTATGGAAGTAACAAGGGCAAATACGAGCCATGCATGAACCTACTGTCAGGGTCAGAACCTATCTAGCATCCTAAAATAAATACATTCTACAACAAAAAACCTTTGACTTTAGCCTATCAGGTACATAAAGCAAATAAAGTCTGTCATTGTTTCAGGACAATTTCAAATGAGAAGCTTTTCATTTACAATGAATTTCTTTGGCTGAGTGTTAGGGTTAGGGTTAGGGGGAAGTATTATTTTAAAAGCCAAAGAAACTGAACAGACTGAGGGGGAAGTATTATTTTAAAAGCCAAAGAAACTGAACAGAAGAGAATTTCTTTCATTACTTGGCTTACAGTAATCATTTTGAAAAGATGTCACTCTGCCAACGCCCTAAAGGACTTGTGTCATTTTGGATATCCATTTCTGTGATGATATCTACTGACTTAGAACCTTCTAAACTTATTATCTTCATACAAGCGAGTGTTGATATGAATACAGACACATAAATACACACAGACATATTTTTACACCTCATGAAATCAGTAGAGTTCAACAGAAAAAAGGAAGGAATAAAGCCAAGGTGATAAATATGCTTTCAAGATGGTTTCATGCCAAAATATCCAAACAGACGTTTTAGGGTTTAGCGTGTTTTGTTAGAGATTACAATATAATACATTGTCTCCCATGTTCACGTGAATGTTTCTATAGACATAAAACAACGGATGATTGTGAGGAGCACGCAGGGTCTGTCGCCACGTCTGTTATGGCAGGGGGCGAGAATCAGCAAGATGCCCTCTTCCATCTTTATCACTTTCCTCACGGTGAAACAGAGCTGGATATGTGGGTGGGGGGGTGCTTATCTCTGCCAAATCACAGAATAAATACTTGCATCGTTGAGAAAGTGGCGGGAAGTGGTCGAGCGATGATATCCGTCAGTCAGGGATCGCATTAACAGATAATCCCCTCTTCGTTCCTGAAATGCTCTGTTCCCGTCACTCTGGCAGAGGGGGAGGGGCTTGAGCGAGGGAGATAGTGAGGCCCAGGTGAGGTGAAGAGGATTTGCTTAAGATCGTTTCAACACCGCTCCCCAGGGGGGGTTTGTTATGTTGAGTGAGGCGCTGGCCGGATAAAGCAGGGATTTCCTTATGTAACTGGGTTAATTATGTGTGTTTGGTAACGGCAAGGATCCTGTTGTGTAGGGTGTGAAGAGGAAGCACAGCCCAGCCAGGCCTCACGTGGAGCTGGAGAGTTCTACATTGATAAATCAGATAATGAAATCAGCTCCGTCAGAGACACTTGACTTCCTAATGTGGCTGAAGTTGTTGTCATCATGGTGCTTTGAAACTCTGGAGCTATACGGAATATGTTTCTGTTAGCGTCATTGTTTTCAAGGGCTCTCTGCTGTTCAGAGGCTGTTATTCTTGTAAATTCAGTTGGAATTAAAAAAAGCAACCCGAATGGATTCCAGCCTAGGATCTTGTATTGGGTAATATCCAACTGTGAAGGAGAGCCAGGCATATGGAGAGCCAGGTATAGCACTGTTTGACATACAAACAGGTAATTTTTTTTCCCGCCATGCCTTCTCCTCTCAACAACACGATGGGAGGCAGAAAATGACAGACCTGGCCCAGCATTTGCTTTGATTGCATGTGTTGTGAGAGATAAGCAGTTATCTGGCATTGGCAGGGCCCTCTACGTAAGCCATTATGTTCTCTACTTTTTATTGCCCTGTCAATAGGGATGCTTACCGGGTCTTATTGGTGTGGGTCTGTCAAGCTATTCACTAGGAGGATTTCATATCAATAACACAAGCCCCAGGTGGCTGATTATGATGTTGAATAACTGGATAAATACAAATTCTGGAGTCACCTTTGAGTGTTGCTATGTATCTTCAGGGCTTCTGAGAGCCACATAGAACTGACGGGTCATGGCTGACATAAAGGTGTGACTGAGACCTTCTGATTTTCAGCTACACTGTCTTGCTCAGAGAGCTAACAATAGACTGATTGATCTGCCATTTGGTTACTGGTCACATGGTCCAAACATTGGCCGACCTGCCAAATAAAATAAACTTTTTACGAAACTTAAAATATGAATAGATTTTTTGATATACTTGGCCCAGGTATTGTGCAGGTCTAATGTAGGACAAGCACCAGTTAAATATAGGGTTTGCCATCTGCAGACAAGCACAAGATGTTTCAAGACCCCACCATTTCACATCCCTCTTCAAGTGTTTTCCCTCAACTGGGATATATAGTCCATTATATTACATGGGAGTCAAATCATGGGGCCAGTATGTACAAAAGAACACTTGTCATTCAAGATAAATGGTTCTCCATTGTGAGAGAAGTAAATGGCAACTCTACTCTGCTTATGTAACCTGTTCTGTTACCATTTGACCAGGTCACTCAGTGCAGGAACCTGTGTAATCTCTGGAATAGGAGTGCAAAATAAAGATTCGGTTAGCGTTCAGAGACTGCAGGAAACTAAAGTGTCTGACACATACTAACTGGAGTTGGTTTTTATGAGCCGGTTGTTATGTTAATTGCTTTTCCGGCAGACATAATGGCACAGAACACAGGTGAGGGCAAGGCTATCAACCTGCACCACACACTGAAAGAAAACAATGGGCATTTTATAGAAATCGGTTTTTTGAGTTTTTAGCACAGGCAATATTCACATGAAATTAGCAAAACATCATCAACAGATGTGTTATCGCAGCCTCACATTTTTTTTATCATTACCAAATAACCTCTGAACAACATCCATAAAAATCTGTTCTTGGATGTTCAATATCAGAGAGCAATATAAGAACTGGACCTAACCACGTAATAGTGGACAATAATGTTACGATGCTTCCTCTAGCCTAGCAGACTTACACAAACAGCACACATGAAATGAGCCTGGTCAAAAAGCTACAGTGTGTCTAACTAGTATGGAATGAATGCACTTCAGCTTGGCTGTCATGGCAATAGGAGGATAGCTAAGAAAGAAGGAATGCTTTTGAATGCGGTCGGATGCAAGGAGCACCATCTGTCGAAGTGTCCCATCCATCTTAAGTCGCGCTGTCACGCTCATCATCACTCAGCCAAAGTGTGGCAAAGTGAACCAAAGAGGGACAATGAACAATCAATAGGGTTATTGCTTCTAGATGAGAGGAGCGGCCGTCTATCTCAGGAGAACACTGAAGTTTCCTTGTTCCCTCTCTTTTTTCCCTCCTTTCTCAGCCCCACCTCTCTTTGCTCGATCCCTCCGTTAGTCCCCGCCGGTGAGCGAATGTAATCAGCTGTGACATGAGAAAACATGCTGTCTGTCTGTCAGTGCTCTGCCACTCCTCTGTTTGCCCCCCCCAAACAGCTCCAGGTCCCTGCTCCTTTCTTTGCCCCCTTGTGTCAGCCACTGGGCCTCGGCATACATCGAAATGCCATTAGGCCCTCCCAAACACCTCCAGTCCCAAGGTTGGCTGGGGTGGCGGAGGCCTGGTGCACCGCTTCTTCTCCCTGGGTGCTCAGAGCTCTGCCTGGACTCACCGCTGGGGCCTCCCGTGTTACCACTCAACGGGCGGCCCATTGTCAGGAGTCAAGATCGGAGAAGGACGAGGAAGATTGAAGATGAGGGCCCAGGAAGGCAGAAGGAACAAGGGCAGCAAATGTCACGGCGATACAACACCTCCACTTGAGTAAACTGTCCGGAACGTTCCGATCGACAGTGGAGTTGAAACAGGTGGGAGTGTCTGGTGGCGGCGCGCTAATGGAGCGATGTCCTCACAGCCTAGCGGTCTGACTGCTAGTTAACAGGGGGCTGATCAGATAAAATGCATTAACTCCAGGAAATAGATGTCTTTAGCGGCGCAGGGAATGGCTATATTTTATGAATTTAATGAGACAAAATGCAAATGAAGGAGGTGAAGAGTGGCGAAAACGTTGGGGCCAAACTATAAAGGGAAGATTGAGTGCGGGACAGTGGCCGTCAATCTCGTCTCTCATTAGCTTGGTGTGAGATTTACACAGGCTTAAATCATTAGATAAAAATCTGTTCTCCACCATTTCTATATAATTGGCGGGCTTTGTGAGTTCACCACAGGTTCAATAGTCGTAAATCAACAGAACACTACTTTATCTTTGTTCAGAGAGGTTTTTTGATTGTATTGCTGAAATTGTTAGCATGTACAGTAAGGGCAAGCATTAAGTGACCTGCGAGACAAAATTGGCCTTTAATTACATTATTTCTGGAAAAAAAACACAAATGTGTTGTTCTTTTCAAACCTATTTTCGTTGTGGTGAACAAACTATTTGGAATATTTAGTCACTATGTTTTGGCCTGCAAGCCACTCCCTCTGACAAATATCAGTTCATGGATGAATCTAGCTGATACAAAGTAACATGCCTTTTAATAAAATTTCTCCCTGCTTGAGGAATGAGCAGTAATATTTGGCTTTTCCAGAATTGGTACATTTTACGGCTACTGGCTATGTGATGAAGTACCATTCGTGGAAAACTGCTGACGGTCCCGGTTTTATGAGGTGTCGTATGTGGTGCAGTTATTTCCGTACAGTTGTAAAGTTAACAAACATGTTTTTTTTTAAGGCAACCTTTCCGCTGCTGCTGTAGATGTAGAATATCATGGCAAGTATCACTGAGGCTGTGAGTCTGGAACGGATCACATTGCTTTTCTGACCTGTTTTAGATTGCCGTTAACCACAGCATTGAGTATAAAACATTGAGTGGGTCAGAAATAGACCGACTCTAAGCATGATATGGTAAATATATTGAAGGTGGTTCCTTGGACCTAAAATAAATGTCTTGTTAGACTGAAAAACATGCATTATACTGTATATGGAAATGGAAATTAATTTAGTTTAGGACAAGGATTCATCTTTGTCCAGAAACAAACCGTAGATGTGGATTAGATTATGTTGGGGCTACATTAAACAACCTTTGTAAAGAGGTTAAGGAACCACAGTCCCCCAACATCATTAATGGAAATATTCACTTTGGCAATTTCTCAAAACCTGTTAAATCCCATTCGTTTTCATTTGCCATGGAAATGCCATCTCTTTTCACGTTGCGGTCATTTGACATATAAATATAGCATTTGAATGACTTTAATATCCTCCTAATCAATGACCGGTGATCTTTCCAGGTCCTCGATTCAATATAAGAAGGGTCATTCGTGCTTCAGCTTTATAAACACAATAAAGGTAAATGATTACTCTCTGCCGGTGTCCAAAAATACGGCCAATAATGAAGAGAAATGAAGGAGGTTGAGGGGAGGCCTGTCATGTGTCACTGGGGCGACTCAGAGTCCAGAGATTAATCACGAAACAGGGGATCTTTGGCCAAGATGTGGTCACCCCCGATCAATAAACTCCACTGCTCGCACAGACACCCACACACATACACAAACGTAAACCTGCATCTAAACACATCTAAACACAGCTCACACATAAACCTGCATCGAAACACACCTACTGTAAAAACAAGCAAGCAAGTACGCAACCCACCCATAAAACACACAAAATAATTTTCAAGCGGTGAGACGAATTGATGATTTACTCTGTGTATTGATTGTGTGCTTTTGTTCGGTTTCTAACACCGTTCTCACGAAGCTGCTAAGTTGACTAATAATAATGGTGCTGTATTACGTTCCATTCACAAAAGCATCAATAACAGTTTGACTCTAATTAATTGGGACACAAGATCACCTGAATGATTACTACATGTAGCTTACACATCCCTTACCATTATTCCAATGGTGTATCAGCATTTGAGAGTGCAGCTATCGAGTGACCCCCATCCCACCTAACTCAATAACCTATCCTCAATAGAACACTGACAGAGACAAAAAAAACAGCTATTCTGCTCACATCTGGTCGAGCGCAGAAATGGGACTTTTGACTTGGGTGTATAAGAGAGGACTTAATGTAATAGCAGAGCGTTAAAAGATTTTTTTTACTTTTGCAGTGCAGGTTGGTGCTGTGTTCCTCGTGTGAGCCCAGGGCTCTGTTTGCGGTCACTAATGGGCATCAGAAAATTACAGGCGGTGGAATCGTGCCCCGCGGGGGGACTGGCCCTCTCACTGGAGCGGAGCACTTAGACAGCAGCCTGTGTCTGGGAGCCCAGTGGAGGAGGAGGAGGGGGACTCAATGTCACGGCCTAGCCTCGTAATTAAAGAAACCCTATTCTGTATCTAAAGCTAAGTGAGCTTTGGCCCCACACCCCAACCCTAAGTCTCCCCTGTGGGTGTCTAATGTGTATCGGCCCCCCAGTGTGGGCGCAGGCTGATCGGGGCACCGAGCCTTTATAGTGTGGGGGTCCGCTCCTGGTCGCTCGCCTGGTCTCCTTCAGCCTCCTCCACTCTTATCCACCACAGTGGGAGAGGAAGTTTGGCCGATGGAGGATGCCAGAGCCGAGGCACAGACAGGCAGCTAGCTCAGCATCCATCTTCAGGAAGAACCAAGCATCAGTAGTATTTCAAGAAAGCCAATAGGCTCATTACGTCCCAACTTTGAAAAAAGAGCCCGAATTCTCCATAGCCTTGAGAGAAAAACTCATTTCTTTCTTTCTAATTCTTTCTATTTCTCTTTCAGGAAATAAAATATGAATATGCTTATTTGTTTTCTTTTTTAACTCCTTCCAAATTTATTTGGCCCCTGAATTGGAAGTTTTCCCTACCCCTAATCCCTCTCATTTAAAGTAAATAAAAGCAGTAGTGCTGTCATGGTCAGGCTGTTCCCTCGTCTGCCTCGTACGCCGCAGTGTAATTATTCAAATGAGAAATGTGCCGCTGTCTGTTGATGGGCAACAGTCTTATTTTCTGCTTCAGTCAACAGTGAACATTTGTATTTCTAAATGTGGTAAAGGTGGTTTGTGTGGAGGTCATTACGTAAGGCAATTTTCTGCCTTCTTAAGAGCCAGATCTACTGTGCATTAATGAGACCTTCCTTTTCAGTTTGAGATGAAGCCAGACTACACAAGGCCCTGCTGCTGGCCATGGACAGCCATGACAACATTACTGTAAAGGACAGACCGCAACAGCACAAAATTGGGAATATGGCCAATGATACTTCTAACACTGCATTCATTTTATTTTGTGGAGCGATATTTATCCTTCCAATCAGTCATGTGACCATGCCACGTCTGCAACACCTCAGCAGGTGCAGGATGGTTGAAGGTCGTCACATGATCGCCCGAGGCACCCATTGCCAACCCGATACCATTCTTATCACTCGTTCAACAAGGAAGCCTTTAGTTGATACACACTTGCCGACGCTACACATCAACATCATCAACTCTACAACGCTGAGTGAATTCACAAGGGCCCGACCTACAAAAAGAGTCACTGGAGATGAATGTGTCCCAATTTGGACTGCGTCCTGACAGACCCCCGGGCATCGTCGCAATGCCGCAAACAGGATATGAACCCTGGCCGTCGTGATGCAGTTGCATGTCAAGGCAGCAAGTAAATCCACTGCCTCTCTTGGAGGCCTAGTAACACTGCATTTCTGTTTGGTAAAGAATAATTTTCTCTTGGGATTTTCTGAGGTAATGGGCAATTTGAAAGACTTAATAAGATTAGAGATTTGATAGGATCATGCTAAGAGCTAATGGGCGCGGGGAATCAGGGGTTTATTTAAGGCACGTAATTTTAATGTGTATTTAACATGCTGTGAAATTATCAGGAGAACGCATGGGCGAAGTGAGCAGACAAATTAATTAATTGACGTGCAGAAGCCATTTAATCTGCACCCCCCCCCCACAAAAAGGTGCTGTGGGCAAAGACAGTGACACGGGTGTTTGAAGGGTCCTCAGCTGGAGACAGAAGCTCTAGAGATGGGTCAGAGACAGACCTGGAGTGGGGTTGAGGGAGGGCAGACACAACCGGCCCTCTGAAAGCCTGTTGTGGTTGGCGGCTGCTGACCTTGGCGACGATGGGTTTCTTATTTTTTCGAGAGGGGCTCTAATGAAGCTTGATTGCCAGGCACTACTATGGGAGCCGACGGGGAGTCGGGAGTGGAGAGGAGAGGAGGAGAAGGGCTGTGAAGAAGCGAGAAAATGGATGGGGGAGATGGAGAGGGCTCGGGTAATTGCAGCACTTGGTCCGTCTGAGGCACCGCGGTTCCCTGATGCTCGGGTGGCACTGGGGAGAGAAGGGAAGAGAGAGATGCTTTTGCTGGTAAATTGTGGAGCTCTGGGACGGGAGGAAAGGAGGAGGGAGAGAGCAGTAATTACCCTGGTGAGTTGTGGAGGGATAGAGGGATGGAGGAAAACGGACAGGCCCAATGCAGGGCTTAAACGGGAATGGAGGACTGTAGCGGGACGCCATGCGGACGGAGGTACGGAGGGTGTCAACAGGAGACACTTCGAGTCCTGAAAGGCACTGTTGGACGGGACCAAGGTCAAGGGATACTGATGAAAATACTGTAGTGTAGCGTGACACATTAAACACACACATACTGTAGTGTAGCATGACACATTAAACACACACATACTGTAGTGTAGCGTGACACATTAAACACACACATACTGTA
>JACXGM010008911.1:11921-28370 GCA_016801145.1 Umbra pygmaea | reverse complement strand
CATCCTGTGCCATATTCACTGTGTATATTTGTTTGAAATGAATTTTACATATCCAAAAATGTCAAGGTCTTTTCTTTAAAAAAACATCAACCATATGTTTGTACTTGCCTCAGGTCCAGTGTAACAAGAGTTTAACTTTGGGTATGTTTTTTTAGGCAGAATTTGACAATTAGGGGGCGAGGCTTAAGAGGTTAAGAAGGATATTCCACATTATTAAGCAGGCAACAGGTTTCAAGCAATATGGGAAATAAAAAGGATCTCTTTGCTGCAGAAAAGCATCAAATAGTGTAATGTCTCGGACAAGGTATAAAATCGTTAGATATTTCACGAAACCTGAAGAGCACAGACGGGTTTGTGCAGATAAATGCAAAATGAGGAAGGTTACTGCCAGACAAATTCATTGGATTAGGAGTGCAGCTGCTAAAATGCCATTATATAGCAGCAAACAGTTATTTGAAGCTGCTGGTGCCTCTGGAGTCCCACAAAACTCAAGGTGTAGGATCTTCCAGAGGCTTGCAGTTGTGCATAAACCTACTATTCGGCCAACCCTAACCAATGCTGACAAGCAGAAACAGTTGCAGTGGGCCCAGAAATACATGAAGACTAATTTTCAAACAGTCTTGTTCTGGGCCGGAATCATTGGAACAGAGCTGGCAGGCCTTTTTTTTGGGTGGGGGGGGCGACCCGGGAGGCCACTTTAGGGTCCCTGAAGGTGTGAAAATGACCTTGGCAAAGTAGATGGGGTTTCTGAACCGCGCCTTCCATAGCAAAACATCTTCCTTTATGACGATGCACCATCTCATGCTGCAAAGAATACCTCAGCATCATTGGCTGCTATGGGCATAAAAGGAAAGAAACTCATGGTGTGGCCCCCATCCTCCCCTGACCTCAACCCTATTGAGAACCTTTGGATCATCCCCAAGATCTATGAGGGTGGGAGGCAGTTTGTATCAAAACAGCAGCTCTGGGAGGCTATTCTGGCATCCTGCAAAGAATTTCAAACAGAAACTCAACGGAAACTCACAAGTTCAATGGATGCAAGAATTGTGAAGGTGATATTAAAGAAGGGGTCCCATGTTGACATGTAACTTGCCCTGTTAAGAAGTGTTTGAAATAGCTTTTGATTTCAGTAAATATGAACTCATAATGCTGTAAATTCAACAAATCAACATTTTCAGTACTTTACAACCTAGAAAATGTTTTAAAACTCTTGTGCATAATAATTCGGTACAGTGCATTTTGAGTTTTTATTTTTGAAAAATATACTGTCGTTATTGGATGGTTTGTTAAATGAAATTTGACTTATAACGACTGATTGTCATTTGCGCTGTCTATTCAAAATAGAAAATCAGTGTAAAATATAATTTGCATAATAATTTGGAACGCGGTGTAGAGGTGGCTGGTGTTTGTGTTGTTGTAATTAACTTCATGCTGTGAGTAGAATTAGAAAGTGGAGAAAAAGAGGGCATTGCTTTCCCTCAGGTTTACGTTTCATCAAATTCAATATCAGCAAAGGTTTTTATGAGATTTATCTGGACCCATGATGCACCTGTGTTTCTACCATCCCTCTCTTCAGCCCAGCTCTCCTCCCATGACCTGAGTACCTTGGACCCCTCGTTGGCCTTTGACCCTGAGTCGTGCCCTTACTGTGCCAAGGCCCAGGCAGGAGAGTCAGAGGGCACAGACGGAAACGAGACCCTCGGGGATTCAGACAGTGAGGGCGTCTATGAGTTCACCCAGGACCTCCACCACAGAGACCGCAGGGACCGACGTGACAGCCGTCAGCCCAGGAAGGGACAGCGAAAGCTGGGTACCACAGCGGGGAGAGTGGTCCGAGCCTGGAGGCTGGTGTGTGATACATTTAGGAAAATAGTGGACAGCAAATACTTTGGAAGAGGTATCATGATTGCCATTCTGATTAACACTCTCAGTATGGGGATTGAGTATCATGAACAGGTGAGTGTGTTTTTGTCTGTAAATTTAATGGAGTATTTTGTGTGTTAGTGTTGTTTGATGTGTAACTCCAGTACAATGTCCACTTCAGGCACATGAACACCCAATTAAAATTCCCAAGCTTCCTTCAAAAACCTGCCTTTTTTATGTGACCTCACCAGCTATGACAGTGACCCCTCCCTGTCGCACACATCATGACCATTCATGACCTCACATGATGTTCACGACTGCAGCGGGTCATTTGGAAGTGGGATGCACTGTTCGATTTGTTTTTATAGGTTATAACCATGTTATTCTTATCTGTTGGAAAGAGTTTTCAGATCATGTAAACAAAGCATTCCTTTAAAGCTGAACTACATTGAGTTTTTTATTAATAATTGGATATTCTATCGCCTGGGTCCTGGAATGAGTTCCCACAATAGGAGATGGTCACGTTCATAAAAACTGAGACTGTATACAGATCCCTGCTGCTATACAGTCATTGGTTGGATAGCGTGTTGTCAGGAAGAAGCTCATCGCACACTAGATGGATACATTTTCACATATCAAATCGAAACATGAGACAGTCTGGAAAAAGTAGGAAGTGCATGGTGAAGATTTATTTGTGTTTGAAGGATATTACGCTAGCAAAACATTTTAATAAAGACGGAGGAAAACAGTGAGACGAAAATAAACATGTACTGCGTGGGGCATTGAGAGTGAACTGACATCGCACAAGTGACAGTCGTGTTTTCTGGGCAAGTGAGGCGGAGGTTTTTCCGACTCATGGGAGTTACGTGGTTAAGCGTTAAGAGTCTTTATGTCTGGGTCATGTTGGGATTGAAGGAGCACATTGTTTGTGCAGTGAAAGCCTCCTAGCTAGGTCATTCCCTGACGCAGTAGGATTCTCATTCTTCATTGTCCTCAGTGCGTTTCATCCTCCTCTACATTACATTGTTTACAGCTACAACATTGTGATCATGTGACATGTAGGTGAGTTTGTGTTTTGTGTTGGTAAAGGACTAGTGAGGTGCCTAAAACACGTGAAACGATTCACCATCTTCTCTCGCTCCCTCTCTACTGGATCTTTTCGCACATGCCCTGTATTCAATCTGTAGCTAGAAGTAAACACTCCACAAGTTGCCCTTCCCAGCCGACACACGCATGATCCTGAAAGTTTTAAGAAAATGTTTTTGTTTTTTTGTTACATTCACTCCTTCCATTCCCACACCCCTCACTCTCTCTTTTCCACGGTTACTCAAACGCTCGTTCTATCTTCGGTTTCCTCCACCGAGTTTTTTGAGAGACACACTATTGATTAGATTGTGTGTGAGTCAAAACATTGATCTAGACTCTTTCTCAAATCCTCTAAGCACCATTGACTAATATATCCGATATCAGCCCCCTAAGCCCATTCTCACTCTTGTTAAGGAGCTGAGACCGTCTGCAGGTGCTCTGTCATTAGATACATCAAGGGGAAGGAATAGAAAAGACCGGAATAAAGGGGGTACCTTGTAAAGTAAAAAGGTTATCGAGCCAGACATTCCAGCACCAAACCGCTGACTTCTCATTAAGTATTAACACTAGAAGGTCAGGCCTGACTTTGAGTCCTTGAGCAAGGCACTTTAACCTAAGTTGTTTCAGGGGATGTCACTGTAACTCAGTGAAAAGAGTGTCTGCTGAAGGACTAAAATGTGAATGTAAAAATATTTCATATATGCCATTGTAGTTTGGATGTGTTTAAGAACGGCTGTGTTATTATTCATTAGATTCAGAGTGAAAAGAAATATTGATATACTTGTATACCCTTGTACAGTATAAAATATAACAGTTATATCATTATTTTATTCAAGAAATGTACTACCTACATGTGAATCTATGAAAAGATTTGGAAAATCAATGTTTGGTGCCCCGGAAAAATAATTGCATGTAGTCTTCTAATGATGAATGTGTGGTAAACAGACAAAGTCTAGACATGCAGCGGAGGAGGTTGACAATGTCAATGAATTTTGTGTTGATACGTCACTCTTTTCTATTTCAACTTCTTTCATGTTTTATTAGGTTGTGAAGGTGTTGTTACCAAGTCAGAGGGCTCAGACCTGAAGGTTTTAACATGTTTACGAAGCAGGCACACTACAGATGGAAAAGTACACTCCCAGCACATACATTCCTGGTCCATGTTGCCTTTCTATTTTCTAAATACACTTCTATTCCTAAGAATTAAAATATTCACTTTTCAGGCAATAACTGACAAAATGTTATGTGAGTGAATAATATTTACCCAAAAGAATGCAAAGAAAAGTTGAAAACATGCCAAAAATATAATTTGATAATCTTGATCTATAATATTAATGCTGATCTTCCCACCGTTAAATAAAAGATGAAGATCTAATAATACAAAATAATAAACACTGAGCAGCCTCTAACAGACCTAGGGGTTTCCACAGTCTGTTTTCAGGAGATTCCTACATGATAAACCACTCCGTGATATATTATACATGGTGGGGAGGGGAAACGATCTGAGAGCTACATGTTTTAGCCCCAAACACACAAAGATATGCTCACACACAATTAAATGCACAGTCAAACCTATCCCCACAGACTGTATGTATACTGTACAATACCTGCACACACATACATCCATTTACCTGCAAACACACACACACACAAACACACACATGCACGCACGCATGCACACATACACACATGGTTTACTTGTAAACATATTGATTTTGTGCTCTCTGTTGTAGATAATGCAGCTGACATACCCTTTTGATATCTGCTTCTCTAGAGGCTCCACACCAGATTCACAGAAATTCTCAATCTTCCATTTATGGTTCATAGGAAATTGTCCAGGGTCAGAAGTGAGCACTATTACAATATAGAATGCTGGTGATGTGTGGAGCCATTGTGGATGGAATAGGCATACGGGTGGTATAGACAGGCTGTTCTCATGGCGATACAGATTTTTTTTACAAAACAACAAATGTGTACACGTGTACATTTTTGGAGCCATTAAAACATAAATCCTTGTGTGGTTACGAAATGTAAAATAAGTCAGTTTACCTTTACCTAACCCTAAACCTAACTTCAACTTACCGTAACGGTAACCTCAATAACCTAGCATGTTATGGCTGAACTAAACATTCCTCAAACATTTAAATTGTAACTGATTGGTCTATTCTTAGAAATGTTGTAGTAGAACGGCAATTCAATATGTACAAAAGTTAAAAAGTTTACATTTGAATGGCCATATCTGTAAGTCTGTCTACGTAATGCGGTGAAATTTCCATTATGTACGGTTGCCAACTTATTGTCATGAGAACAGGTAGGTATGGGCACCAACGCTAGCTTGTAGTTTTCATTTATTGAATTGATTTAACATGGCCTATTGTTGATTGGATAGATACACAGTTTTGTTTCTGATAGACACTGCGGTCCGAGATATCTAGGAATTTGCAACCCAAACCCTTCAGTCTTGACAGTTGGTTTTGTGAAAATAACATTTTACCTCAAGAGCCTGTAGTTTTCTGAATATCTTGTTGACTTGATGGTAGGGGTTCTACATACAGTTCTCCAGAACCTCTCCAGCTTACGTATTGTAAGATACTTCATTTCAGTTCAACTCTAAGTCAATAAATACAGGGCTTATACCTACAGGTATGTATTGAGTTAAAGTGTGAGTGACACTGTCAATCAAAAGTTGACAGGATGGAGGGGTTTTGACTACACACGCCGAGTGGAATAATCCCCTTGGTAGAAATGTCAAATTCTGAATTGATCTGAAATGTTTGAGTCAAGAGTTGTGATATACTGTACACATGAACAGAGATATACAGTAAATGCATACATAGTAAAGTAAGTAAGTACATTTTATGTATAAAGCACACTCTAACACAGCAAGGCTGACCGAGGTACTGAACAGAATTATAAATGCACCATAGAATACATAATAAAACAAAAAACAAACAGTCAATAAAATAAATATAAATCACTCAAGTGGTAGTGGGAAACACTAATACATACATGTTTTAAGCTTGGATTTAAAAAAGTAAATGAAGGAGCCTGCCTAATGGAAAGGGGAAGCTGATTCCACAGCCAAGGAGCGGCAACTGAGAAGGCTCCATCACCTGTACGTATGCAGCGTGACCGGGGGGTGTATTAAAAAAGATTATCCGCAGACCTCAGTGTCCTAACAGGTGTGTGTAGTTGTATGAGGTCCAGGATATACAAAGGGGCCTGTCCATTAAGAGCTTTAAAAACAAGCAATAACATTTTAAAATGTATTCAATACTGGACAGGAAGCCAGTGCAGAGTGGCCAAAACTGGAGAAATGTGATCAAACTTCCTAGTGGATGTTCAAAGTCTGATGGCAGCATTCTGCACCATCTGAAGACGGGAGAGAGGACATACTGTATACATACTGTACATTCACCTAAAGGATTATTAGGAACACCCGGTCAATTTCTCATTAATGCAATTATCTACTTAACCAATCACATGGCAGTTGCTTCAATGCATTTAGGGGTGTGGTCCTGGTCAAGACAATCTCCTGAACTCCAAACTGAATGTCAGAATGGGAAAGAAAGGTGATTTAAGCAATTTTGAGCGTGGCATGGCTCTTGGTGCAAGACGGGCCGGTCTGAGTATTTAACAATCTGCTCAGTTACTGGGATTTTCACACACAACCATTTCTAGGGTTTACAAAGAGTGGTGTAAAAAGGGAAAAACATCCAGTATCCGGCAGTCCTGTGGGCGAAAATGCCTTGTTGATGCTAGAGGTCAGAGGAGAATAGGCCGACTGCTTCAAGCTGATAGAAGAGCAACTTTGACTGAAATAACTACTAGTTACAACCAAGGTATGCAGCAAAGCATTTGTGAAGCCACAACACGCACAACCACAGTATACTGAGACTATCTCTGTGGATGATTCCCATTGCCTGCTGTTTTGAATCTCGCAGATGAAGGAACATAGTTGACCGCGTGTTAGTGAAGTTTTTTTTTTCGGATGTCGTGAGCAACAGATGTGTACTGAGAGTAGCTTGCGTTGGAATGCATTGTCTGATTTGTTGAGGGAGACCAGCAAAAATATCATTTGAATGTTTGGATTTGGTTAGAGAGCAATGTCTTTGAATTATATTTGCAAGTTATTTATATTCATTATATGAAATAAATTAACAAGTCTAAACATATCATATGTTCTATTTTGCCTGCTGCATTTTTGTGTGCGCGCGATAGACTGTGCTTAAGTCTGCTGTAGAATCGCGACCAGCAGTTCAAACAAACTACTAAATAAAAGTAACTCCACGATGCCTGGCTCTTGAGTCGGTAGAAAGAAATGTTTCAAAGTAAACAATTGCCCCATTACACTTGCGCTAATGAAACAGAACGAGAACGTGGAGATTAACTGCTCAATGACAGTGGGTTGTTATCGTTGCTTTGAGGTAGGCTACTGAAAAATGCACAATCTAATAGGTACTGATCACAAGTAATACGTTTTAGTAAACAAAACTGTAAGGAGACAAATAAAATATATTTTCTATATAAGCTAAGTATATTAAATATAAACATCACTCAAACTAAGCTAACTAACAAACAAAGTAGTGTGTTGCTGTGAACTCATGGAGCTCCAGCAATCACCTAATATTACTGTAATCTGGCAGCTGTTGCTAACTAAAACGTTGCACAGAGAAGGCGTTTATGGCTTCTTTCGACAAAATACAATGGAACAAAATAGCATGACTCACGCAATTCTTTAAGACCTTAGAAAATGAGATTTAAGACTTAAAGACACTTTTAGACCGTAAACTCTGGAAAACGATATTTAGGCTATTTAAGACTTTAAGGATCTGCGAACACTAATCACATGCAATATTTTATGTCCCTGAAATTATTTCTGTGGTAAAAATAACAATGTGTGTAATATGTTTACTATGAAGTAATACAATATATTATCCCTTAAATGTCACCCTTAATATTTTGAACGTGTTCGTTCGTCTTGGCTCAAATCTACTTGCTGTTAAACTTATCACCCGGATACTTTGCATTAATTACAAGTGAGATAATTGAATAATTCATCTCAAATTCATATTGTTTGTCCAATTATTTGCCCAAGTTAGTTTTGGTATTAAAGTAAACGTTTATGCATTCGCTGTATAACAGTGGCTGGTTGTCACAAAGATGACAGATTTGACGTGTTTCCCCCTTTTGCAGCGACATTCCTCTGCAGACAGGGTGCCCATCCTCGATTACATTGCCCTCAGTACTCTTGTAATAGCCTAAATATGACCACATCTCAGAATTTTCCTCTTGGATGGCTGAAAAATCTCCCGAGCGCTGTCACTGCCTTCCGCCTTGACTTCTCGTGCAAAAAACAACGTTGCATGCGCGCACCTGCGTCAGACTGATTCTGGCTGGACAGGATTTAGCGTGAGTTTTCAAAATCATGGTATTCAAAGACAGTTTTAATGAAAATTAAATTTTAAACGATAATACTAACCGTACGGACATTTTATTGTGATTTACCATGAAACCGGTAATCGTCTGATCCCTAGGTTTGGGGGATGTTTTTTTGGCACACTTTAGGCTCCTTAGTGCCATTGGACATCATTTAAATATCACAGCCTACCTGAGCATTGTTTCTGACCATGTCCATCCCTTTATGGCCACCATGTACCCATCCTCTGAAGGCTACTTCCAGCAGGATAATGCACCATGTCACAAAGCTCGAATCATTTCAAATTGGTTTCTTGAACTGTACTAAAATGGCCCCCACAGTCACCAGATCTCAACCCAATAGAGCATCTTTGGGATGTTGTGGAATGGGAGCTTCGTGCCCTGGATGTGCATCCCACAATCTCCATCAACAGCAAGATGCTATCCTATCAATATGGGCCAACATTTCTAAAGACTGCTTTCAGCACCTTGTTGAATCAAAAAGTTGAAAGGGGGTCAAACACAGTATTAGTATGGTGTTCCTAATAATCCTTTAGGTGAGTGTACATACCGATTTCAATACTGTATACAAAATCATATACTGTGTTACATACTAGACCTTCATAGATAGATATAGCTGTTCATCATTTCTACAGTTACCTATATTTTTTGTCATCTAGCTCTTATCCTGAGCAACTTAGGGCCCTATTTTAACGATCTGAAACGCAAGTATCAAACGCGAAACGCAAGTGACATTGTGGGAGGGTACCGGGCGCTACTGCTATTTTACCGGCGGGATAAATGACTCTTGCGCCCGACGCAAATCTAAAATGGGTAGGTCTGAAGTAGCTTCATTAGTCATAGGTGTGGTTTGGGCGTAACGTGCAATAAACCAATCAAAGCGTCATCTCACATTCCCTTTAAGAGCAGGCGCGCTTGTTCCATGGCAGATTGCTATTATAATGGCGGATTGCTATTGATTTTTCTTTTTACAAAATGTAAACAAGAAATGTCACAAGACATAACGTACTTTCGGATGTTTTGGACTCACTCTCACTAAATCACGGGTTTATGAATGCATTGTAATATTTTTGCAATGTAGTCTAACATTAGACCGAGATTATTCTTCTGTCAAATAAGCTTTCCTCTCCCGCTCTGTATTCATGAGCATTTGGGTTAAGTTGCAACGGCACATGCATTTCAACATCACGTCTCCTGAAGTCCTCTAATATTTCCTAATTAATGTCATCAACACATCCATGATTCATTGAAATGTTGCATAAAACACAACAAACCACAAAGAATGCTGCAACTTGAGTAGTGTACTTATTCTACCCAAACACCTGAAGCACATTTTCAGTGTGCCAAATGTTCGTTCAATTAGGCTACACTGCGTGTTTGTGTGTGTTTTCGATTAAACAGCATTTCGCGCACTTGCTGGCATCACAAAATGTGTCATCATTAACCATGTCTTCATCAGTTAAAGACATCATTAACCATGTCTTTAACCATGTCTTTAACTGATAGCCATTGTCCCCTTCACAGCCACCCATCCAAGGGGGGATTCCTCATGGCAAAGTTGCCATCAATGAGTCGTAATTCGCAGACATGGGTGATTTTACTATTAGCATTGAAAATGACCTGTATGTTGATTGAATGGGTTTCCTTGAGGTTGATGTATATCAGTGCAAATAATTCATTCTGAATAATTTGAGTAAATGTGTACACTAGATACATTTTCGGACACCACAATGACTTCCCTCGTGTGGTAATATTTTTCCTTCTAATTATGTATTGCAATAATAAAGAACTGCTGCATTTGTGTAGATGAGAGGAGCAAAGTGTATGCGCGTTGTGCTCACGGTACATTATGGTTAAGCATGCGCCCTTAAAATAGCATATGAATAACACGCCAATGACTTTTAACCAGGTTTTTTCTGGTCAGTGGCGGAATTGTTTTCGGGAACTGCAAGATAGCACATCGAACCAGATACCTTCGGATTGAGTCTTGAGAAACCTGATGCCCATGGTGTGTGTGTGTGTGTTTGTGTGTGCGTGTGTGTAAAATTAATACTTAATACTTAATAGTATTAAAATTAATTAATATTTGATTTCAACTATGTGACAAAGCTACTCTATTTAAACTAAAAATTATTTTTTACACAAAGGACTCATACAAGGCTGTAGTGGGGACTACCCTTTCACTCTGTTGGTATAGATCTTTTTTATCTTTCCTCTGACTTAATATGCTATCATTTTCTTTCTCCTCCATTCATATTTGCAATAGTTTACTTATGGTGGCCTTTTCTCTTCTATTTCTCCAGTCTTTTACTCTCTTCCTGTCTATCTCTTTGGTTTATTGTCTTTTCACCTCATTTTCTTTCTTTTTTGTCTCTCCATTGTGATAATAAAAAAGAGGATTCAGGTCTGTGATGAAAATGAAAACTTAAATAGTGTGCCAGGTATACATTCCTGTAGTCCAGCATGACAAATAGTATCTTCCCTTGAAACCTATGACAGTAGATACAGATAACTTGTTGTCTAAGAGTATCTGCCAGTAAGGGAATCTAACATTGTACTCTATGTACTGTAAGTGTATCCAACATTATACTCTTGGTACTGTGTAACATTTTAATGATATCGAGCATAGCTGACAGTATGACAGTATAATCAATTTAGTTGATTATTAAATGTTTATGATAGACACCACATTTTAGAACTATGATAATAGTGTAACTTCCTCACAGTTAACTGTGTCATTGCAAGACTAAGATTAACATCCTGCTCAAGGACTAGGCCCCAGGTTCAATTTAGGGGGGTTGGGGTTTGGGGAGAGAATTGATTAGGAAGTTTGTGGCACGTGAAAATATAAAACAATTAAAACCCTCGCACATTTTCAAAGCAGATATTATGGTTAAAATTTGCTCCTATCCAGACCAGTGAGTCACATGGGACACGCCAGCCAGGTTACCTTGGCGTGTCATACTATAGCGACTCCTTGTTGTGGCGTGTGCACCCCTGTGATCCATGGCAGATCAGAGACTAAGGGTTCTGGTCTAGACTTACTGGTTGAGTGTATAAGAACCAGAAAACTTTGGGATCTGCATTGGACACATATTGACATTGACCGTCGTAAAATCACTGCAAAGTGTATTATATGAACTGTGATATCAGGCCAGCTCCTAATCCCAAAGAGGGTAGGAAGATTATTTTTTTTAAATCAACTTGTCACAAACCACTTGCAAGGGGTACTCTTGTTAGTGCATTTACGTGGCACCTTTCTAGTCATTGAGGTATACTGGGTGCAGCCGCTGGCTCCTGTAAGGATACTGTGGTGCTGCAACAACGACAACGTCCTGTTCACCCTCATCCGGGTCCGGTAAAATGTCGTGTCTCTCTGGGTTAATCCAGAGAAATATAAGTTCCTTGTGATGGAACGCCCATCTTTGGTTGCTGTGACCATTGAGCCTCTCACTTTTGACACCACGTGTGGAACACTGCTGTATGGCGTTGCAAGTTTGTTGTGCTTAGGCTGTCGGTGCAGCACAGTGCCGCCAGGGGTGAGAGCACTTATGTTTTTTAAGTGGGTACAGTGTGCACAACACACGCAAATGTGCCCACAAATACAGATATTAAAAAGAAAGTCCACTTGGCTCAAAAATCTAAGGGGGCACGTGCCCTCAGTTTAAATGAGAATTACACCTCTGGGTGAGAGTGCTCAGCTTGGCATGACGGCATGTGTCTGAGTGGAACTTCATCTTTGCTTTGGCTGTCTGGTTTCTTTCCCAGATTTTTTGATCAATGTCACTATGAAGTGCATCTTTGAATGAGTTGTGCTTTGATCTCCTGATCCACATTAGCAAACACAGTTGTAGCAAGCATGCATAGCCTGGTACAGTATGTGTCTAGGTTTTCACCATTTTGTTGCACCGTCTATCTAAACATGTACACTTGGTACTGAATGTTCTTTTTTGGTGTAAAGTATGCTTGTATCTTCTGCTTTACATCCACATATTTGTCTTCTGCTTCTGCTAAAGGTGTCGTAGATCGTGCACGCGCTCTCCTGCTTAAATGCAGCAACAAAGCTTTTATCCTCGCGTCTCCTGTAATGTTTGTGGCAGTAATCTAGTTTTCAAATCTCTGCACCCACTTGGTCCAGCGTGGTCCGACGGAGCTTGGATCCATTTCTGTGTCAAAATCTGCCAGAGCGGCAGTGTTTACGAAAGACATGGTGAGTGTAGCCTGTTGCGTTAGCCACTCATGTTCTTCGTCGGCGTATTGGCACTTAGATCTGCGTGTTCTTTTTTGTACCTGCCTTTATCCTCACCGCCAATGTGACATTCCTTTACACAAACGTTACAAGGAGAACTGATACTTTGTTATTAATAATGTTAACTGGAACCTACTTAGAGAAAACATGCATACAGCGCATATCTTTCTAGTACCTCTGAGCTCTTCTACCTACTGCGCTCTTGCGCATGATTGGAAACAGTCCCTCTACATATCACTGTTGCCCACTGTTGTGCTAAATTCTTTTTTCCTCACGTTTTGAGATGCAGGACCAGCTATCTGTTTCACCACAGAGGACGTTCATAAGTCCTTCAAACATATTATCCCCGACAAGGCTACTGGGTCAGACGGCATCTCCAGCTGGGTCCTGAGAGTATGCGCTGTCCAATTAGCAGAGGTATTCACTGACATATTCAACAACTCCCTCCACCGAGCCATTCTTTCACACGGCTTCAAGAAATCCACCATCATGCCCGGTCCCGAGAAAGGGAAGATGACGGAGCTGAATGACTCCTGTCCCGCAGCATTCGCCGCTGTCATCATGAAGTGCTTCGAGAGGCTAGTCAAAGATCACATTGTCTCCTCCCTGCCCAACACTGGACCAATTTCAATTCACCTAACACTCTGACAGATCCACAGACTATCGCCAGGGCTCTCACCCGCCTGAACATAAGGAACATAATGAAGTGGCAAGTGAGTGTACAGTATATAGCTTTATAATATACACTTACTGGCCACTTCATTAGGCACACCTGTTCAACTGCTCATTAATGCAAATATCTTATCAGCCAGTTACTAGGCAGCAAGTCAATGTATTTAGGCATGTTTAATACGATCTGCTGAACTTCAAACCAAGGATCAGAATGGGGAAGAAAGGTGATTTAAGTGACTTTGAATGTAGCATGGTTGTTGGTTCCAGACCTGCTGGTTTGAGTATTTCTAAAAGTGCTGATCTACTGGGATTTTAATGCAAAGCCATCTCTGGGGTTTAGTGAACGGCAGTTCCCTGGGTGAAAATTCCTTGTTAGTGAGGCCAGAGGAGAATGGCCAGACTTTGTGGAGCTGATAGAAAGGCAACAGTAACTCAAATAAACACTTGTTACAACCAAGATATGCAGAAGAGCATCTCTGAATGCACAACATGTCCAACCTTGAAGCAGATAGGCTACAGCAGAAGACCAACCCGGGTGCCACTCCTGTCAGCTAAGAACAGAAAACTGAGATTACAATTTGGATGGGCCTACTTAAATTTAACAAAAGATAATTCGAAAAATGGTGCCTGGTCTAAAGAGTCCAGATTTCAGCTGCAAAATTCAGATGGTAGGGTCAGAATTTGGCGTAAACAACATCAAAGCATGGATACATCCTGCCTCGTATCAACTGTTCAGGCTGGTGGTGGTGGTGTAATGGTGTGGGGTATATTGTTTTGGAACACTTTTGGCCCATTAGTACCAATTGAGCATAATTTAAATGCCACAGCCTACCTGAGTATTGTTGATGAAAATGCCCATTCCTTTATGACCACAGTGTACCCATCTTCTGATGGCTTCTTCTAGCAAGATAACGCGTCATGTCACAAAGCTCCCATCATCTCAATCTCGTTTCTTGAACATGTCAATGAGTTCACTGTACTCGAACGGCCTCAACAATCATTAGATCTCAATCCAATCAAGCACCTTTGGGATGTGGTGGAACAGAACATTCAAATCATGGATGTGCAGCTGACAAATCTGCAGCAACTGCATAATGCAATAATGTAAATATAGATGAAAATCTCAGAGAAATTTTTCCAGGACCTTGTTGAATCTATACCACAAGAGTGAAGGCAGTTCTGAAGGCAAAATGGGATCCAACCTGGTAGTAGCAAGTTGTACCTAATGAAGTGGCCGGTGAGTGTACATCAGCCGCGGTCGGTGAATCTTAATTGGGGAGGACGGGCTCGTATTACGCTCAGAACCGGAGTGAATGGAATGTGTGCAAATCAAAAAAACAATTGGTTTTGTTCGTTGCGCACCATTCCATTCACTCCGGTGCCAAGCGTAATACGAGCCCGTCCTCCCCAATTAAGATCCACCGACCGCGGCTGGTGTACATACTGTAGAAATGCTGTCACTTGGGTTAATTGAACTGCAACTTAAGCTAATTATCATTCAGTTACACTATTGATTGGTAACATACTTGGTAACTTGGTGTATTCACCGATCCAATGTACAACTCTTTA
Organism: Umbra pygmaea; assembly: GCA_016801145.1. Taxonomy (NCBI): domain Eukaryota; kingdom Metazoa; phylum Chordata; class Actinopteri; order Esociformes; family Umbridae; genus Umbra; species Umbra pygmaea. Next base: position 13,492 of record JACXGM010008911.1, on the reverse strand, counting down.
TATGATCCTTTTCATTATTCGGCGGGTACTGTTTACTTCTATAAATTATAACTTGATTGCTTTTTACTGTACATGCAATTACATCTGTGTCGGCTGTAAATGTGACTGAACTTGAAACTTGAACTTGAGGAAAAAAAATCTTCATTTGTATGCTTGGCAAGAGACAAACCAGGCCCAGCACGACTGTGAAACCACTAAATTGTTCACATCTGGCCAATCCGACTATAGTACAGTAGCATCTTTATGATTAAGTTTGAGAAACTATCGCTGAGATAAAACATTTTGCACTTAAAGCATCAAAGGTAGAAGGAAGGCTAATGACTCCTAAGCAGAAATGTGCATGTAGTAGCACTTTGGTGTCCTTAAGACCTGCAAAAGCATTTATATATTCACAGAGCGCGTGCCCTTCTTAGACGTCAAAGCCATCCATTCACAGTAGGATACCTCTTATGTGATAGCAGCTGTGAGAGTTTAGTTCCTCAATAGAGTGTTTGGGACTTGGGGTGACCCAGAAATGCTTGAGCGAATACCAGCAAAAAGCACAGATCAATGTTGACGGCCCTATCGTTCTGCTTACCTCAGCACAGCAACTACTCCAAACAATGGTGGCTTCTCAACGCCCTTGGGCTCTTTACCTGTCTCTACCTTTATCCTCCCTTTCTCTGGCTCATGTTCTCTCAATTCAATACCAGTTAAATTTAAGTTAAAGTATGAATGAATGGCAAGGAAATTTTCACTGAAAAAAAGTGAAAATAATATCTGTTTTGAAATCGTATCAATGCCACACAATATACTGTACCTACAGTAAAATATGTTGTATTCAGCATCGTTCTGTGGCAGTGCTTCCATTCAGCATACTGGGGTTGGAATACTTATCGCAAGCAATCTTTTTTCCTTACAAGTGTTTCCCAGCAAAACAAAAACATGTCAGAATATCATCTGACTTTGCGGGCAGTGTGCATATAGACTGTCCTCTCTCCAGGTGAGCGTATGGCTGCCTTTCTCGATAGCAAGGTCATGTACGTAGTCACTCTCACAGGAAAATGCACATGCCTAATTGGTTTCTAGATTGCTGACTCGTCCTTAATGAGATGTTAGGGTGTGAGACAGAAAGTTAAGGTTTGGTCATGTAATCTGGTTAACTGTAATCTAATTCATGTAATGTAATCTAGTGTTAGATAATGTAATGATGTGTGTTTCTGATTGCCAGTCATGCATCTGCTTTCCAAATACTGTGTATGTGCGTGTGTGTGTGGCAGTGTGAGTGTGCGTGTTTGTGTGTGTGTTGGAGTGTGTGGGCGTGGTGTTCTGAAAGGACAGTCTAAAGTGACATTTTGTCATAACAACAGAACACATGGGTTGTGGAATGCTCCATAAGTGTGGTCTGTAACAGGAGAAGAAAGAGGCTCAAATTCTCCTCAACACACGCACACACACACACACACACACACACACACACACACACACACACACACACACACACACACACACACACACACACACACACACACACACACACACACACACACACACACACACACACACACACACACACACACACACACACACAC
>JACXGM010008911.1:0-11821 GCA_016801145.1 Umbra pygmaea | reverse complement strand
TCTTTAAAGTTACTGTGGATAATCCCGTGAGGACACTTAAACAGAAATTGGGGGTTTATTTTAATAAAAAGGCTTCCTTCCCAATTTTAAGTTCGAAAGAAACATTTTAAAGCCGAGTTTTTCTCTGTAAATGATTATGGTGTCTCATGTGTATTCATACAACCTCTTCTGTTTTGAGGCATGACTGTTTATAGTTTAACGTCATTTGTACAGTGCCTATGAAACACGTACACCTTTTTTAAAAGAAGAGCACATTCAGGATCATAAAGTGGGATGTTTATGGCACCAGATCAGGTTGTCAAAGTAGAGATGTCTTTCCAAACTGGTTGACCAATCAAGTAGGAGAGTGATCGGAGAGAATGCCAAGAGGCAACTGTCACCTTTAAGAAGTTACAGAATATAACTGGTCAACATGTCAATGAAACCACAAATCTGGCCTGTATGGTAGGATGTCAAACTCACCTTGAATTTAAGGTATGAGGAAAAACACACTGCAGATTTGTATTAATATCTGCTGCCTAAATGAGTCAGTGTCTCCCCTATAACCTTGTTTTTGTCTCATTCGCATCTATTAAACATGTGGCCGTATTTACTTGAATGAGTATGAGTAATGATGTTTGTATTGCAGATGTGTGTGTGTCTGTGCATGTGCTGTACCTCAAACGTAGTAACTAACTCTGTTATCCCTCGTTTTCATGCCCCTCCTCCATCTGTCTCTCTCAGCCAGATGAACTGACCAACGCGTTGGAGATCAGTAACATCGTGTTCACCAGTCTGTTTGCCTTGGAGATGTTACTCAAGGTACTGGTCTATGGGCCGTTCGGTTACGTCAAAAACCCCTACAACATCTTTGACGGCATCATAGTGGTCATCAGGTGAGATCTCACCACGACAAACTGCAGTACATCCATTTCGTTTGAAACACGACAACGTTTGATTGAGATGGCAGCCTAGCATTTTATGAATTCTGCCGCGTGTGCAGCAAATCAACATTCGTGTTCTAGGGCTCTCCGTGACTGATCTCTGCACCGATCAGCTAGCTGAAGTGATTGTTTAAACATTGAGGCTGACACATCGTGCCGCCACACGGACAGGCTTCGTGGATAAGGTTGTGAATGCTGCATACACGTCTGTTTCCAATGATCATCTGAGCGCGTGTGTTCTCTGTGTATGTCGTCAGCGTGTGGGAGATCGTGGGGCAGCAGGGCGGGGGGCTGTCCGTGCTTCGTACCTTCAGGCTAATGCGGGTGTTGAAGCTGGTGCGCTTCATGCCGGCCCTCCAGAGACAGCTGGTGGTCCTGATGAAGACGATGGACAACGTAGCCACCTTCTGCATGCTTCTCATGCTGTTCATCTTCATCTTCAGGTAGCCATGGGCAACGACGTGTTCCTCAAGCACATGCACCGTATGTCAGACACACACATGCACGCACACACATCTGAACCTGGACGGTAATCTTTATTAGGAGGGGAAGAAGCTGTTGAGAGGGACTGAGAGTGAAAGAAGTAGAGGTAAGTAGAGAGAGTAATAGTCAGGTAGATTTGGGTGTTGGGTGTTCCCTTTGGTCTGAACGGAATGACGTGAACGCGCAGATTCCCACTTTCATTAGCATCCCTCGGTCAATTGAGTTAGGGTTTGGCAAGCTTATCAAAATCAGATCTATGGATAAGTGCTCCGTAGCCTGTATAGACAGAAAACGCACACAGTGCTTTGACTAGAATACACACACACACTTTCTGAGTGAAGGGGCGCCAAGTTGCAGACTAGAAGCCCAGTCGCTAATCCCTCTACACACGCACGCACACACCACAGGGTCATTTATTTCCGATTCATAATCACAGAACCAGAGAACAACTGCAGACAGAATAACGGAGAGGCAGATTGATCTTTGTTCTATTCTCATGCCAGGATGTCTCCCTTAGGTCTCCTCTCTCACACTGTTCATCTGATAATGCAGTTATCCTCTATTGTCTCTTCCTCCATCCTCTCTTGCTCTGTCCTCCATCAGTATTCTAGGTATGCATCTTTTTGGCTGTAAGTTTGGGTCAGAAAGAGATGGGGACACACTACCAGACAGGAAGAACTTTGACTCTCTGCTCTGGGCCATCGTCACTGTGTTTCAGGTGAGGCCAAACTTCGCAGAAAAATATCTCATCCTTGGTTTTGCAGCCAAGATCCATTCGTCATGTGATTTGTTAGATCCGACTTCACGACAAAGGCACGCCATCTGCTGCTTTACGTGTCCCTCCCTCTCTCCAGATCCTAACTCAGGAGGACTGGAACAAGGTGCTTTATAACGGCATGGCCTCCACTTCACCTGTAGCTGCTGTCTACTTTATCGCCCTCATGACCTTTGGGAACTATGTCCTCTTCAACCTGCTAGTGGCCATCTTGGTTGAGGGCTTCCAGACTGAGGTAAACTAAAGATGGCTCTCAGGCTCTCGAAAAGAAACACCCTCTCTACAGTTACTCAAGCCTTAGACATGTTAATAAATTAGTAATTGTCCCTTAATACACTGTCTGTTCCTCTACCTTGACTCTTAATCTGAATCATTTATCTCCAACACTTTTCCATTTGTCATCCTACATTTAGCAGTCATTACCTCCTTCTCTTTCTTTCTTGTCCTCCATTCCCCCATTCTTCTCCCCCTCTGTCTCTCGCCTCTATATCCAGTTGTCACATTAACAATGTTCATATTTTACTCAGTGTTCTCATTCATCATCAGGAACATGTGCCGACCATCACATTTGTCTGTCTACATCTTGCATTCCTCTTGTTATTGTTATTCCGGCCTCCCCGGGTCTCTGGTCTTAAAGCAAAAGATAAATATCTGCATAGCAGTGATTCTTCCCTGACATAGATGACGCAAGCAAAAGTTACTGAAAAATAGAAAGAGGGAGCAGACTAATGCAAGGAAGACAGACCGAGTGATAGAGAAACAGATGGATGGATGGATGGATGGATGACAGACAGACAGACAGACAGACAGACAGACAGACAGACAGACAGACAGACAGACAGACAGACAGACAGACAGACAGACAGACAGACAGACAGACATGTTTGGTATTTTTGCTTCAGTTTTAGTTGTTTGAGTTTCCACAATTTTTTCATGACAATGTAAGATATAAGAGACAATGTGGTATATAAGAGACAATGTGGTATATAAGAAACAATGTGGTATATAAATGTGGTATATAAGAGACAATGTGGTATATAAGAGACAATGTGGTATATAAATGTGGTATATAAGAGACAATGTGGTATATAAGAGACAATGTAGTATATAAATGTGGTATATAAGAGACAGTGTGGTATATAACAGTTCATCTCTTGGATTTACCCCTGTGGGGTAAATTTACCCTCTAGACTGTTCAGCCAGCAAAACAAGAAACGGTCCAGCATCAGAAAGACACATGTCCCTCGAAAGACACATATCTCAACATCGACTGCCCCGAGTCCCCTAGGTGTTGCTGTAATGACACATTCACCTTAATTAATAATAAAAAACATTAGATGTCTCTTGTATTTTAACTGTAAGTTCAAGTACTGTAGATCAACAATATTACATTCTCTTATAGCCTTTATTGCTCATTCAACAAGCTAACAACAGGCTGCGGGAGAAGTGAAAGAGGGATATTGTATGTGTGAGAAGGTAGAAACAGAGATGAGAGACAAGAAAAACAAAGAGAAAAGCTGTTTAAGTCAGTGACTCCTGGACCAATTTATACATGGATGTGTAGATAATGTGGTTGGGTCTCTGGCGTTTGAAAAACCTCTCAGGTTGACTACAAAAGACCTGGAACACATCCAGGATGAGATATATTTCTAGTTCACCAGTGTAAATTCCCCACCCCAGACATAAATACACACTGCCTCCACAGTCTTGAACCCCGATGTTCAAAACTGTTGCGTTCCATTAGCCTCAACCTCCTCTCCTTTACAGTCATCTCTTCTTCTTTCTGCAGGTCACTCCAAAGCCGTTTGCTTAATTCCTTCACATTTTTTTTTCCTTACATCTTTTTCTGCAAACACAGAGTTTATTTTTAGTGGGACAAACTTTGCAGTGCGTCAGTGTTGCTAGGTAACGATGGGGTGAATGACGTGAGCTGAGATGCTAGCTGTTCGGAAGCCATACGGTGGTGCACACACACACACAACTTGTTGATCCCTTATCCCCTTATATCGATGGACATGGTGACATTGGCCAGGAGAGGCAGTCGTTTTGCAATGGACCCCATTTTAATTTCACTGGTATTATGCTATGGCGGTGAGCTTAGCCTTCCTGGAGTAACTGGAGTAATACTATGTTTACTGAAAAGGTTTCTCTTCTATGTCTATTTAGCATGATACAGACTATACGTTACATCCTGCCCGACCAAGTAAATTCTCTTTCCCCTCACTCTTTCACTCGATCTTCATATCTCTCTCTCCAGATTCTTCTTTCTCACCTCCTTTTTCACCCCCCTGACCGCTTTCTCCCCCTTCCCTCTTTTCCTGCGGTAAAACATTAAAAATAAATCCCCCTTTAGGAGGAAGCCAAGACACAGGGTTTGCATGTCCAGTTGAACGTTAATCAGCTGCCTGTCAGGTCGGCGGTATGTACTGTACTGTACTGTAGTGTTGCCACGCCCTCCCCCCCTGCCTCTCACTCCTCTCTCTCTCTTCCTCAGGCTCCCCACGTCTCTTTACCTTCCAACACCCCCCTGCACAATACCATGGCTGTTGAGACTAACCAGGTTGACAGTGTGTGTGTGTCTGTGTGTGTGTGTCTGTGGTCCTGGGTTTAACTGTTGCATCAGCTGGGTTTTCATTCAGTTCTTGGTTGTTTTCCTGTTAGAAAGCAGAGTCCCCTCAGACATCTCTCTGCTCAGGTCTAGTGGTTTCTTCTATTAGCCTAGGGGTGCAAACAAACAAAATGCACCAGAAATCTGCCAAGAGGAGCCGTGCTAAACCCACAGCACTACAGTGGAATCCTCCTTTAAGACCTCCCTGTGTCCTGTTTCATCTTTCAAGAGGGAAAAGGATGTGGCTTGGACTGTAGACGGCCTGCCATGTGGTCAGTTTGAGCCAGCAGGAGAGCAGGATCAAGGCTAATGAAGAGGCTAGCCTGACAGAGGGAGTTTGACCAGGGTCTGCTCATAGTTTACCCTGTCCTTAACCTTTGAATGTGTGGAAGTGCAGCACTGTCCTGTCCACTTGCTGTATTTTGTGTCTGTTTATGTGTACCGGAGGGGCTTCGGTGAACATTACAACTTGTATTGGCACTCTGAGCAAATGCCTTAGCTTTAGTGCATTGAGCTAGCACAGTTTGGAGCCAAGCAGACTCAATATCTGGTTGCCTCGTCTGATCCTTTGGCCATGGAAGCAGCTGTGTCATGAGAGACTACAAGACACCATAGTCCTTGGCTTTTCGTCAACACACACGTTTATGCTCCACACTCTAGATCACGTGCATTTCTCCATTCACACCTTTCAAACATTCTAATTGAGATTCTCATGTGATAACCTGTCATATTTTCTACTAGGTCCAATTATTAACAAACACCTCTAGCCCATCCCTTTAGCCTCCCCATATCCACCCCTCCATCTCCTGGGTGTCTGCCCAAATTGGCCTGCTCGTTTGTAAACAAGACATTTTGTACAAGGCTTCTATTTCGGTGCGCCTGACTTCCACTGACTCCCAGTGGAATACGCTTTGTTCGCTGCTTCCTAGCTTTGGTGGTTTGCAATCAAATGCCACCCCTAGAGGAGTTATTGATAGGGAACTGAGTAGCACTGCTACGCTTCATAGTCTTCACTATCTAAATCTATTGGTCATATAAGTAACTGGCCAATTAAAAACCGGGCATGTTTTACCAATGCCCTATACTGGTAATTGTGGCTGATGCATACATTGGAGCATACACTTCAAAAGACCCAGCTCAAAGTTGTAAGTCAACCAGCTCATTAACAAGTTGCACAGGAGTATGATAAAATGAAATTGCCTGTCAGCAGTCTAGAAACGTTGGATCTAGATAAATAGTTATCTATACATGTATCATATTTGTAATGATTTGAAGACAGAAATGTAGCATATTAGCATACTAAATTAGCATCTTTGGATAGAAATCTGGTTCTTCTTATATTACATTTTGTAATTATAGGTCACTAAAGAAAAACAAAGTTAAAAAATCAAAATGGATTCTTAATACATTTTGTCAAGTGAGTGGTCAGGAATATGCATCCCGAGTTTAATGTATCCGTTTAGTAGTTTAAAAGGCAATGCGCATCAGCAGAGTGCCTGTCAGTTTATAAACACTGATGCTGTAGGAAGCAGATCAATATTAGAGCAGAGCTTAATCTCAGTCAAATGGTCAGCTTGAACACTGAAGCCTGTGCCGCGTACACGGTGCCGAGTAAAACCACACATACCGACCGAATGGGCAGCAACTAACCCTAAACAGCCAGGCTTAATAAAGCCCAACAATGTCCAACAGGTCCTAGGAGGGCCCGTGTCACACTGTATACTGCCTAGTCGGGTGATGGATAAGAAGCTCAGTATTGAGCGGTAAACTGAATCTGAAATGGCCACCATGTTCCCACACTATCTCAGGTAGCCACCTTGGGGATTCATGTTGGCCTTTCAGATACAGACTTGGTCCAGAGCAAAGCCTTTGGTATGGTGCTGGCCAAACCCACATAGGAGAACCCAAAAGTGCCTCTTTCTTCCCGGCCCCTGGCATTGTGGTCTCAGGGGCCATTAGAGTCATATGGGCCCATGGCTGAATGTTAGGCCCTCTTTGAGTACCACACACAATGAATGACTATGCTACCCTCTGTCACACTACGGGAAGTGCACTACTCCTCCTCCCCCTCCCTCAATCTAAAAATAGAGGGGTTAGTCTGGGTACCCACAATGCTTTGTGCCAATGCTCCTTGTCCTATCACATACTATTTTGTATTCATTTATATGTTTGTTCTTCACTGAGAGAAATGTCCAAATGTTCAATTCAAGGTATCTATGTATGTTATGTTTGTTGTATATTTTGACCTGTACTTTTCACTGTGCTGGTGGATGAATCCTGTGTTAGTGGCGTGCGCTCTGTAGATGTTGCAGTGCTCCCATTGGTTTCCACAGAACACCACCTTTTCTCATATTCCCGTTACTCTACTACCACCGAACCCTTTTTTTTCCACCTTCATTCCAGAAAAGTGTGGGATGGACAGAGTAAAGCGTCAAGAATTAATCCATTCTTCTGAAAACAATAGGAGTCACTGCAGCCAGATCTCCTCATTATGTGGCTGGCCTGAATGTTCAGAAGTGTTTCCCTCCTGTTATTAAGTCCTATCCTCCAATAAGTCAGTGCTTTAACTGGAAAATCCCCTGTTATATGAGTATGGAAATCACAAGTGAAGAGATTATTATTTTGGCAGCCATTAGACATGCAAGTATAGGCCAGAGGCTAATTGGCTGGCTGGTTTATTACCATGACTCTCTCCAAGATGGTCTGGAAATCTGGTTGATAATAACATGCTAATGCCTTGCTTGCACATACATATATGTATGTACATGCATTCCTACAGTATACACATACACACACATTTGCGATATCAGTCATCTGTGAGATTTAATGCGAGAAGTTAAGGTCTGCATTTTTCATTTTTGCTTCATTCACTCAGTAACTATAGAAACCAGTTTTACAGTACTTACTTGATGTTTCAGATGTCTGCTGTATCCTATAAACTGGTTTGATAGATAAAAAGATACCATGATGGCGTTAAGGTCAGAAGCATACTACAGGACTGAAACACTTATGTTGTTCCGAGACACTCACTGGCTGGATGATTTCTAGTCTGTATGTTGTATTAGACCATACTGAAATGTGTTTGTGTTTTTGTGTATACGTGTGCCTGTGTGTGTTTTTTCAAGTAACAATCATTCGAAGTGGCTGTGTGTATATATTGTGCGTGTGTGTCTATGCGTGTCTGTTGCTCTCTTAAAAAGTTACTATGTGCACCTTCTGCCCAGTTTCACAAAAACAGTAATGTTAGGTTAAAGATAGGATAAGGTTAAGCATTAGGATTAGTGTGAAGCATTTTGTTTAGCATTACAAATGTTGGGATCCCCAGTCAAATAGCGAAGTTATCATGTGTGTGTGTGTGTACTGTATGTCTGTGCAAGCCTGTGTATGGGCCACACTGAGTGTCTGTGAAATGCATGAATTTACGGTGTTGGATGGGTATGGTGGAGCAGACAGACTGAAAACCATCCCTGACAGGTATACTTTGCCCTGTTAATCATCCTATATTTGTGACCACTCTGCCAACCCCTCAGAGCTGCTCTACGTCTCTGTTCCACCACAATCTCCAACACACAATTTGGCATCATCATACAAGTCACACTAAGCCATCCTTGTTAATGGTGTCCTGGAAATATGTATAGGTATATAGAAACTGGAGTTGCAATTAAAAACACAATGTACTGAAGTACTGAGAGAGTGTGCTGTGTTGCATTTAGGTTTTGTTTTGTGTGTGTGTGTGTGTTGTCCCTGTGTGTTTCAGTGTGGTCTAAAACAACGTGTTAACTAGTGCCCCTGCATGCTAGCTAACACTGTGTTGACAGCGCCCTCTTTGGATGGCTCTCCCTCTCCTTGACCTTTTGACCTTTGACCTCTGAGGACAGGGAGACCACAGTCAGGCCAGTCTGCCTGGCTACGAGGGGAGTTTGCCTTTAAACACAGATTTGGGCATCAGCTCAGCCTTCTCTAATACTACCGAATTGCATCAGGGGATGAAGGCAAAACTAGCTTCAATCAGTGTTTAGAGGCAGCTTCGTCATTCTCTGTCTGGCTTCATCGAAAACACTGTGATTAAGTTGATATCCTCTGACAGAAATACAATATTCTAATTATTTTTATGTGTGTGTGTGTATGTATGTATGTGTGTGCTCGCACATCTGCGTGCATGCGTGTTTGTGTTCGAACATTTGTGTGTGTTTGTGTGTATGTGTGTGTAGGGTGAAGACTCCAAGTCCGTTTCAGAGGCAGATGTGTCCTCGAGGTGTATGGAGGATGTGAACAGCAGCGCAAAGGATGTGTCTTGTTCCCCAGGTGAGAGACTGTGCATTGGGTGTGTGGTGTGTTTCCTGGCAAGCAATGACATCATGTTTAAATGACTCCTTTCAAACAGGCACTCGTTTACCACATAGTATGCTCCTTTTATACATAGCATGGGTAACTGTCAATTAGGGGGGTCGTTAAACTATGGGGGTTGTATGCACTTCAAATTAGAGAGCTGTTAAACAATGGATGTGTTTATGAATTAAGATTAGCACACGGACCAGATATCTGTTTTTTTGTGAATGCACACATCTTTTTTTACTATACACTAAAATTACAGAGAAAAGGAGCCTTATTGTACAAAACAATTTGCATAACGTTTCACATTAGATTGCATAAATTAAGTAGCATATGTTCAATATATTATGCTACACAAAGCAGAATTGTATCTGTAGACAACTGGCCTTATTTTTCTTCTGCAGTACCACTATTACCACGGATAACTATGTAAAATCGTAGCCCATTTTAACATGCATTTCATGACATGACATAATGGTACAGTGCTTTGAATATGAAATTTAACATTCCCTATCAATAAGCAATTTCAATGAAGTGCCAAATGATCCCTATATTGTAGCTGAGCGGCGCAACAAAAAACTGCTTGCCGGAATGTAAATGTGGAGGCGTGTGGTGTGCCTGAGAGAAGGAAACACTGTACCAGCCAATCAGTCCATCACAAGGCTGGCAATCAGCATGCTATATCATGATACTAGTCCACTCCATCTTTAAAATCTTTTTATATTTACCAGCTCCAGGATTTCTTTTACTTCAAACATGTTATTTCTTTAAAGTGACCAGACAGACATCCCCATTTTCTAGTGAATTCCACGCATTTGTCCCCACAAATGTCCTTGGTCTTAATACAGTTCTAAAGACAAATGGCAGTGGGACAATTAGGGAATGTAGATTATTTAATTCCTGAAATGCTCTCTCCCCTTCCTAAAAGAGACTCACTTATGACAGTAGGTGTGTATATATTTCCTCATGTTCTGGCAATAAAAGACTACAATGATAACTCAAGATTGGTTACCCAAGGGATAGTGTCTGTCGACTTAATGTTTTAATTGAGGACATTTTGATCATAAATATTATTTCAGCCATCCTCAATTGACATCTAAATGCCCCCAATATTTTCATGTGAGAAGTGCTTTCTCTCTTGGGATAAATTCTGTGTAAGTCATGATTATGGTTCATATCTGAAATACTTTGCCATTTCAGGTAGGGTTTTGTTTAGCCTGTTTCCACACGTGTATGCATAGAGACGATAACCACACAATGTCCTTGTCCTACAAAGTTACTAAAGCCGCTTTATTTATTCCTGCTCCTTTATCCTTTTTAATTACTTACTTCATTTGCACACATTTCCATCTGGGCAAATTCTGCATGGGAGGACAATTCCCAAATGCTATGACAACCTTAATTTGCCTCAGATCAACTAATTTATTGGTAAGAGAAGAGTTGTTGAAGCACAGGGCCTTGTGCCTTAAGGGGAGGAGCATGGAAGAACGTGAGACAATGAGAGAGAGTGAGAGTGAGAGAGAATTAATTTGTAGAGAGATAATGATGTGCAGTTCATGAACGATTCGTTCATTTTGAACAACTCTTTTTAGTGACTCGAGAGTCACAAGTCTTTTTTTAAGTGGCTGGTTCAGTTGTATCGTTCAATTGAATGACTGGAAAGAACTTCTCCAACATGAACACAGGCGTTCATTTTTTGTACATGTACAAAGATCAAAGAAATCAAGCTGCAGCAGCGTAAAGACAAGTTTAAACTGATCAATTCATGCAGGTTGCTATAATTCATGCAGTTTTATCATTATTTATTGCCCACACAGGACACCCTACCTAATCTCTACTTAACGTATTGATTATGGAATAATATGATCGAAAACATTTGACATAGAACCCGACATCTAAATTAAATAGACTTGTGAACGACTGAGTCATTCAATATAATCATTCAACGGAACAGTGAACCATTTCACGTTTGCCGGTAGGGGGGTCTGGCATGCTCTTGGCATTACAGACTCAAATTACTCGAAAGTTTCATTATTTTTACTGAACGACTCGAAAAGATCAGTGTTGGAGTTCCCATCACTAGAGAGAGAGATTTAGGAGAGTGAGGCTGAGAGGGCAAAGAGTAGAGCAGGTGAAGAGTTAGAGAAGCAGACTGACATTATCTGAGGTAGATATAAAACATTATCTGAGGTAGATATAAAACATTGTCTGAGGTAGATATAAAACATTGTCTGAGGTAGATATAAAACATTATCTGAGGTAGATGTAAAACATTATCTGAGGTAGATGTAAAACATTATCTGAGGTAGAGGTAAAACATTATCTGAGGTAGATGTAAAACATTATCTGAGGTAGATGTAAAACATTATCTGAGGTAGATGTAAAACATTATCTGAGGTAGATGTAAAACATTATCTGAGGTAGATAAAACACATTATCTGAGGTAGATGTTAAACATTATCTTAGTAGATGTTAAACATTATCTGAGGTAGATATAAAACATTATCTGAGGTAGATAAAATTCATTATCTGAGGTAGATATAAAACATTAGCTGAGGTAGATATAAAACATTATCTGAGGTAGATATAAAACATTATCTGAGGTAGATATAAAACATTATCTGAGGTAGATATAAAACATTATCTGAGGTAGATGTAAAACATTATCTGAGGTAGATGTAAAACATTATCTGAGGTAGA
>JACXGM010008910.1:0-28273 GCA_016801145.1 Umbra pygmaea | reverse complement strand
TCATGGCAAAGTTGCCATAAATGAGTCGTGGCTTGAGCCTGAGTAATTCTGAGTAAAGACATGGGTGATTTTACTATTAGCATCGCAAATTACGTGTGTATACTTGTTGATTGAATGGGTTCCCTTGAGGTTGATGTATATCAGTGCAAATAATTCATTATGAATATTTTGAGTAAATGTGTACACTAGATGTATACCTATTTTTCACATTTTCTGACACCAAAATGACTTCCTCGTGTGGTAATATTTGTCCTTCTAATTATGTATTGCAATAAAAAAAGAACTGCTGCATTTGTGATACATGCGTTTGTGTAAAAAGTGTAAGATAGGGCCCAATAACTTCATGAAAGTAGTTAAATTGTATAGGCGTAATCAGCTCTTCGGTACTACAACTATTCCTACAACATATTCTTACTTTTTTTTTTTCTGCTTTTGTCCTTTTTTAAATTCTACAGCAGCACATGACCTCCAGTTGCCGGTCCTCAGTGCTGTTAGTCACTATAATGCTGTGAAAAAGATAATCACTGAGTGTTATATGTTTTATACCCTATGTACTGAAACTGCAGCATGTGGTTCGTAAATACAGAATATCAACAGCCTGAAGATATCCAGACAGCTGAGGCATGGAGCTGATTTTTCTTTTTTACATTTTATTCATTTAGCAGCTGCTCTTATCCAGTGCCTCGTACAGGGACATGTCCTTGGAACAACTTAGGGTTAAGTGCCTTGCTCAAGGACACAACCACATTTGGCAATCTGTAATTGAACCGGCAACCTTCCGAATACAAGTCTGTCTCCCTAATCACTGTGCCATCTGACGCCCCAATTTGGAAAACATTTCGGAACACAATCCGTTCAACGCTGGCACCTTGGACATACGACGTCCTGTTAAAGCGGCCGTCTGTAACACGTTATACATAGTCTGATGTGGCCTGAGAGCTCTATTGTCATCTAATCCAACCAAAGTATTTGTTCCAGTCCAAGTGCCAGGAAGAAGCAATTGGCATCAAAATGAGAATGTAGGAAGAGAAATTACTCTGCCAGGAGACTGAAACTTGCCCACAAGGGAATCTCACTGCAAGCATAAATTGAAAATATTAGAATGAAGTTGTTAATTTCCCCAAAAATATAATGTTTATTTTACTCTTCAGACATGAGTTCCATTGTAAACCTGTAAAGGCAGTCCAAAGCAAGGGTGTAGTTGGGATTGCCTCTGGAGAGGGTCTAGGCATTTTACCCTAAGCCATTTGCATTTTGAAATATTGAGGGGGATTTTCCCCCCACAGATACCCCTCGACTACTCCTATGGTCCAAAGGATCTCAATAATGTGGAAGATTCTCTAAGACTTTTTCCAGTTGGTTCCTACAAAAAATTATAAGGCTCAGGTGCTGTTTCTCAACCACGCCATGGTGAAAATGAGCATTCTACCAATCCTGGACTTCAGTGATGTCATCTACAGAACTCCCTAAGTGACCACTGTAACCTCTGTTTGGCTGGCCCTCATTACACAATCAGTGACAAACTCACTGGTATCAAGTCATCTATAACAGCGTTGGGTAAATTACTTATCAAAAGTAATCAGATTACAGTAATCAGATTACTTTGAACAATTGTAAAAGTAATCCGATTACTATTAAGAAGTTACATTACCCAACTTTGTATATAAGTCCTTACTAGATAAAAGCCAACTTTACCCAAGTTCATTAGTCACCATAGCATCACCCGCTCAAGCCTGCATGTACATCCCTCTGGTCAACCAAAAGCCAATACCTCCTTTGGCCACCACTGCTTGCAGTTCTCAGCTGCCAAGATCCGAACAAAAATATCTGAAACTGGAGATCCCCATCTCACTCACTGACTGTCAGAGCTGATATCCGATCATTGCACATGCTAACCTTACTTCCTCACTAACACCTTGTCTTTACACTCATGCCCCAGTGTCTCCGTCACACCCCATGGCGTATTAACACATAATCATCTGCACAGTTATTTTTTATGTTATTTTGCACTCTATCATTTGCACAGTTATGGTCCATATTTATCCTGGCCAGGTCGCCATTGCAAATGAGAATCGGTTCTCAATCGGCCTACCTGGTTAAATAAATATAATTAAGTAAAAAACTCTTGCAAGGGGAAGTTGGGTACATTCATTATTTGAGAAATGTGTAATGTTGGTTGACTTTCTGGAGCAACAAAGATGTACAATCCAGATGCTGATTAATTTGAACACAGCTCATTGCCTGAGCTGTTCCAGCCTTTTCTGGTCATCTGTATAAAGTGTGCTAATCATTTGAGTTGTGTTTATGTACAATAATAGACAATCTTGGTAATCTTTCAACCATCTAACCCTCCTGCTATTTGAAAGGCACTCACAGAGCCAGTGTAGTTGACTGAGCCTGTTAAATACTGTAGTCTATCCCTTGGCTCTATTTGAAGAGCTATAATTTAGGGACACGCAACACACACTGTCCTTCATCCTAAAGACTTCTACTCTACTTGTGACAGAACTTGGAAATTAGAGTTGTTAGGTGGCACACTGTTGATGTTAAACTGTATAGGTTCAATAGCTTTTACTGGTTTGGTCCTGTTAGATGGCAAATATAACTGCTCTGTCAACAGCATGTGTCATGACATTAATGAATGCCTCCTCTTTAGGACTATTGACCTGTATGATACATCAAATAATTTGAGTATAGCAAGCTAATATTGAGCTCCTACCTATTATTTTGACTTTATGGTCTACTGCATAACAGGTGTACTTATGCATTACTGAAGGTCTGATACCACAAGTTGGCAAAGGTCAGAATGAAGGTTGCCATGTTTTGAGGTACTAGCAAAGCTCCACCACACATCTGATGGATTCCCAAACAGTTAAGAGTGTGCACAATTAATGGATAGAGCGTCCGTTAAGTGCCAAAAAAATTATGAAATGTAAAATGGTGGAGAGCATATGTAACAATTTTAAGCATCAAAACAATTTTACACTTTTCACAATGTTTTGTGTGTTCATACAAGCAGTTGAATCCTGAAGTCAAGTATGGGGTCTACAATGTTATATTTATTGTGTTTCCTTGGGGATGGTGACTCGAATGAAGTTCTGAAATGAGTGCCCCTCTGTGTACACATTCGACTGCCATTTTTTTTTCTCTGTTTGCTATTAAAATAAGTGGAATTACTTCTTTAATTAAAAAATTGTTGTACGGTCAGTCAAAGCCATTGAAGGATGGAAACTGAAATTGATATGCCCTGATGCTAAAACAACACTGTGGACACTTTACTTCCATGAAAGAGATTTTCCGGAGCAGGGCACCCACTCCACAAGTTTCCATACTGCATTGTAGGCTAGGTGCTGACCTCTTCTGGTTGGGAGAGGTACAGCGGTTGGCCCGGTCCTCCAGAACGGGATATACAGTTGTGCTCATAAGTTTGCATACATTTGCAGAAATTGTGATGTTTTTGCATTGATTTTGACAATACGACTGTTCATGCAAAAAAATCTGACTGTTATGTAAGGATATTGATCATATTAATTATTGATCAACATTAATTATCACACATTTGTTTGGCTCCTTTTTTTAAACTATACTGAAAACAGAAATACCCAAATGACCTGATGAAAAGTTTACATATCCTTCAATGTTTGGCCTTGTTACAGACACACAAGGTGACACACGTTAAAATGGCAATTAAAGGTTAACTTCCCACACATGGCATTTTCAATTGCAATTAGTGTTTGTGTATAAATAGTCAAAGAGTTTGTTAGCTCTCATGTGGATACACTGAGCAAGCTAGAAACTTAGCCATGGGGAGCGGAAAAGAACTGACCAAGGGGGTGTGTAATAAGGTACTGGAACTGCATAAACTTGGAAATGGATATAAAAAGTTATCCAAAACCTTGCAAATGCCAGTCAGTACTGTTCAATCACTTATTAAGAAGTGGAAGATTCTGGGATCTCTTGATACCAAGTCAAGTTCTGGTGGACCAAGAAGGATTACAGCCAAAACTGTCGGAAAAGAATTTCGGGATACAAAGAAAAACCCACAGGTCACCTCGGGAGTCATAGAGGCTACGCTGGAAAAATATGGTGTTGTTTTTTCAAGGAGCACAATACAACGATACTTCCACAAATATTAGCTGCATGGTCGACTTGCCAGAAAGAAGCCTTTACTGCGCCACTGCCACAAAAAAACCTTGTTACAATATGCCCGACAACATCTTACAGCTTCTGGCACACTAATCTTGAGTGACAATACCAAAATAGAGGTTTATGGTCATATCCTAAGTGCTATGTTTGGAGAGCGGTCAACAAGGCCTATAGTGAAAAGAATACCATCCCCACTGTGAAGCATGGTGGAGGCTCACTGATGTTTTGGGGGTGTGTGAGCTCTAAAGGCATGGAAAACCTTGTGAAAATTGTTGGTAAGATAAATGCTGCATGTTATCAGACAATACTGGTAGACAATTTGCATTCTTCTGCATGAAAGCTGTGCATGGGACACTTTCCAGCATGACAATGACCCTAAGCACAAGGTCAAGTTGACATTCCAGTGGTTACAGCAGAAAAAGGTGAAGGTTCTCACAGATGTCCCCGTCACTGCCCTGGGGCATTGGGATTGATCTTTAAACCAGAGGGAAGAGTGCCCCCTACTGGCCCTCCATCACCACTTCCAGCAGCACTGGCATCCCATCCAGGGACTAACCAGGCCCAACCCTTCTTAGCTTTAGAAGCTAACCAGCAGGGCAATACAGGGCTCTATGCTGCTGGCACCGTAATATCATCGAGCCACTCTGGGGAGATCACAAACGTGGTTAATGCAAGACGTCCAAAGACTTTGCATGACCTGGAGGCATTTTGCCAAGATGAATGGGCAGCTATACCACCTGTAGGAATTTGTGGCCTCATAGACAACTATCACAAACGACTGCACGCTGTCATTGATGCTAAAGGGGGCAATACACCATATTGAGAACTGAGTGTATGCTGACTTTTGAACAGGGGTCATTTAATTATTTTCTTTGTTGCTTTTCTGTAATTATTGTGCGATTCTGTTATGACCTACAGTTGAATATGAATCCATTGAGTATTTAATTTTTTTGCCTGTTCACTCACGTTTTCTTTGAAAATGGTACATTTATTACCAATCCTCCAGGGGTATGCAAACCTTTGAGCACAACTGTAGACGTCATATTCTTCTTATTCACACACTTTTTCCACAAATGTGTTTTTTTCGTTGTTGTGTAGAATGATTATGATGCGTCACAATTGAGTAAGATGCACATAAAAAACATTTCTATTCATTCTTTAAATTTCTCATATGGGCGGGATGAATTTCACTTAGATAAAAAAATCTCCCATTACAGTCAGGGTTCAAAATGAACTTTTTCATCCACCAGCCAAATGGCTAGTGAATGTTCAAATTTGACCAGCCACTCAATAGATTACTATTGGTTTTTTGGCTGGTCAGTGAAGCAAATCTACCAGCCACATGCATATTTTACCAGCATTTGGCTGGTAAATGGTGCTAATTTTTTACCCTGATTACAGTATACAGAGCCAATATAACCAGTTTCCGAAAATACAAATTTGTACTTATACTACAGTATGTATTCGCTTGCTAAATAGATATTGTGAAATGCCGATGTTCTATAACTTGTATTACTTAAGTGATGATTTTAATGCCTGGATTCAATACACTAGTTCCTAAAATGTACACCATTTTTATATTTTTTGTAGTTTTCAACATAGTTACATAGTGCAGGTTTGAATATAACAAAAAATAGAACATACAACATTTCCAAAAACAAAGGTAGGGCAAAAAAAACAAAACAACTGTACAAAACAGTAAAAAGATCTGAGAGAAAATTCCATTCATCACCTATGGGGGCACCCCACCATACTCAATGCCCAGTCACACCAGCAATCTATTCATCACACACCATCTCCCTTTCCTTCCTGCAACCACCCGCTCCTCATCCCATAATGGATCCCCCCCACCCAGAGCCCCAGTCACATTCTCTACTGTGATGTCATTGTAACTGGTAGGAAATGTATTTCCTCTGAGTAACAGTTCATCCTGTGTCTTAGATCTCAAGAAGGATGATGGAAACTGTAAAAAGTATTCTCATTAACAAAATGTCAAAGTCTAACTCTCTGCTGTGTTGTTTTATTTCCGAATATACAAAAGCACATTTGCAGGCATGAGACTGTACAGACTGGGTTAACAAGACGTGTAAAAATATAGAAAATATAAAAATATCTTGCGACCTAATCAAACTTTAATTTGATAACAGTCCCAGTTGGTCATTGGGCTGAATAAGTTAGAGAATAAATATCATTGGTGGTCTTGGATTGGTTCTGGCACCTGCTCTTCTGACTCTGGGTCATTGTGGTTTAGCTGGGCATACTCAACTGAGCCTTGCTGAAATAGACAAAATACATTTCGTTGTTTTATTTATCAAAAGAATCCTGTCTGCTTATGCAGTATGTTTGTATTTAGAGGTTTCCTCCTTCTGCGCTGGGTCATATTGTCACCATAAGGGGTCCTTCTGGGTCAAGACAAAACAGAGACATAAGGTCTGTGTGTTTGTGTGTGTGTTTATGTGTGTGTGTATGTATGTATGTATGCACATACAGAGTTTGTGTTTGAGTGTCTGTTAACACACAACTTTACTTACACCGTCAGCTTGTTCGGACCTTGAGACACCTGCGAAAACAGGAGGAAGACACTTAGGAAATGAAGGAAGCCAGTGATTACATAGAAATTACGTCTTTGCCTCCACTCTCCAAAACACCCCCCTCCACCCAGAGCCTCCACCTCTCCCCCTGGCCACAGAGGGCTTATCACATTACAGCCACTAATATGGGGGTTGTTTCCAAGTTTCCCTGACAACAAGTCCATTGTTTGCAAATATAGAGGAAGGCCAAAACCAATACTGCTGTTCTCTTCCTTAGCGCGGTTACATTGTTTGATACCCATGCTGTTGATATTTGCAAGGAGGACTTTCATGAGTCAACAATGGACCAAATGTATGACGGTTGGATTATTTTTAAGAGAGTTAACAATGGAGCAGTTTATTACTGCTCTTTGACGGATGGACCCTGTGTTTGGGTTTGCTTTTAATAACAGGAAGTCCCCTTTGACAACAGATGGAAGTGAATATCTGGCTCTCTTATGAACAATAAAGATGTTTACAGTTATGCCTGGCCTTGATATATGTATGGCACATGTTTCCAAACCCAGAGAAGATGCCACTCTCATTAACTGCTCCTTATTGTATAAGGCTTGGATCTACCTTGTTCACATGGCACATTGAAACATTTGACTGGGACAAAAACATCTGTGATGAATGCTATGCTGTAATGAATGCTAAACGTAAGTCACCGCTCACACACTTTCACATCGAAGCATAAATCGACCATTACCCTGCACAGAGTTTTGAACTTCGCTGTACACCACGTCTGTGCCTTTCTTCACGGGAGCTGGAAATGCATAAACACATGCTTCATAGGGACATCATCTAAAAATGCTAATGGACAGGTCATGATGATTTACATAAATCAATCAAGCTCTAATGATGTTGAGAATTGTCTTACCTCTGGTGGGGTCTGGCGCCTGGGCCTGGACCTCTGTGTATTGTGTCTCTGGGATCTCAGGAGCCCCCTCACTTATGTGGTCATCAGACTCTATAAAGATAACACATAAACAATCAAACATGGACACCTCCATCATCATGGAGTGACGGTGCCTGTGGGCAGTATGGAGTTCAGACCACAAACAGGATTCAGTCTGTACTCTTTTTCTTTCTTTACCAAATGCTTATCGGCATATTTATGTCCTTTGTAAAGTAGCATAATTTGTTTCTTTGATATAAGAAGCATTCAATGCAGAAACACAAAGAAAATGCGTATGTTTCTCTGTTGCTCCAGGGTGTGGGCCTTTTCTCATATTAACATCAAATAGACAAGAGTGAGAGGCAACAGGGAAAGTAAGAAAATATTGTGGCGAAATAGAATACATTTTACTAATAGCTGCTTACTGTGTAGTCAGGGCTTTACCCCATCTACACAAATCACTGCTTCCTCAAACTAGAATCTAGTACAGTGGACTTGGCTCCTACTGTTGAAATGTAGTAGTTGACCCCCATGACCTCTGGTAAACTCACCGGAGCCAGAGATGTGATCACTCCAGACACTCTTTCCCATGACCCCTGGAGTGACTGCAGAACACAGAGACCAGCATTCAGTCACAAATGAAAGTTTCAGATGTCATGACATTAAAAACAACTGTTCTAATGGGATAGATTCATTTTAAAGGGGCATTTCACTGTAGAGGACCCTTATGTGGTTATACAGTGCCTTGCATAAGTATTCACCCCCTTTACACATTTTGTTGTGTGCCAACCTGGAATGAAATAGAATTGTATTTATTATCATTTGTTTCACACAATATACCAAACATTTTGAACGGGCCAAGTATTTTTTTTTGTGATGTAAAAAAGTTACATAAAAAAGAGGACTGACATTTGTTGGTTTCATGAATATTCAGCCCCTTGAATCAATTCTTGTTAGAACCACCTTTGGCTAAAATAACAGCTATGAATCATTTGGGGTAAGTCTACCAGCTTTGCACATCTGGATCCTGCAATTGTGAGCCATTCTTCATGACAAAATTGCTCAAGGTCTGTCAGGTTGGATGGTTACAGCAATTTTCAAGCCCTTTCAGATATTCTCAATCAGATTGTGGTCTGGGTTTGATTGGGCAATTCTAACACATTCAGGTTCTTTGTTTAAAACCACTCCGGTGGCTGTGTGTTTAGGGTCGTTAACCTGCTGGAAGGTGAACCTCTGCCCCAATCTCAGGTGCTTTGCAGACTGAAACATGTTTTCCTTTAGAATTGCCCTTTATTTGCCCTAAAACTTTGTGAACCTCTGCCCCAATCTCAGGTGCTTTGCAGACTGAAACAGGTTTTCCTCTAGAATTGCCCTTTAATTGCCCTAAACCTTGACCAGTTTCCCAGTCCCTGCAGATGAAAATGATTCCGACGACATGAAGCTGCCACCACCATGCTTTACCGTGGGGATGGTGTTCTCAGGGTGATGAACATTGTTGGCTTTACGCCACACATAGCATTTTGCGCTAAGGAAAATAAGTTCAATTTTAGTCTCATCAGACCAGAGAACATTTTTCCACGTTGGCTGGGTCTCCCAAATGCCTTTTTCGCAAACTCCAAATGGGATTTGATGTGGGTTTTTCAGCAATGGCTTTCTCCTCGCCACACGCCCATGAAGCCTAGCTTTATGGATCATCTGAACTACTATATATCTTGCACTGTATGTCCTGTATATTGTGATAGTTTGTTAAGTAATTCAGATTTGTCAAATCAGGCTAATGTAATTTCTGCGATGTATGGTTGCAGCCCTGCAGCCCAGTAGCCAGTATGGAGAGTACTGTACATTGAATGATAGAGGGCGTAGCTTACCGTTGGCAGCCTCATTGGCAGTTCCATGGGTCAGTCTGAGCGTCTCGTCTGTTGTAGTACTCGCTGGCTTCCTGAGACAGAGGCAAACACAATGAAAATTTAAACAGGAATTTCCTGTGACCTTCACCCTTTTTAAGTAAATTCACTCACCAGGTACAGCTGACCAGAGCATTGTGCATACCCTGAACATAGAACGGTTTTCTAAAACGATACTTAGAGCCAACTTACACAGACAGTTCCCCCGCTCTCTTTCTCCTGAAGGGAAGAAGGCATTTCTTAATGATGACCACGATGAGGAGAGACGCTATGAGCAGGATGCAGAACGCTGCTATCAGACCCTTCTTCCAGCCGGCCAACTTCACTGATCAGAGGTCACATTGCAGAGGTCACATTAGATAAAGTTCCTCACTGTCTTGTCAGTAGCGAGATAGAACATCCACATTCTCACCTCCAATGTTGACTGTTGCACTCCTCTTTCTGTCACTGGATTGGTTGATGGTGACACAGTAGTAACCGCCCCCATGCTCTTGACCAACACCCTGAACAACATGTGATTTCCGCATATCATTGGATTTTATGGAACCCAGGGGCTGGACACTCTTACTGTGGTACCACGTGTAGGTGATAGGGGGCGTGCCGTGCTGAACGGTGCAGGTAAGAGTCAGGTCCTGTCCCTCGGCCACGTGGGTCGGAGCCAAGCTGAGTTCTGGAGTAGACACGGGCTCTGTGGGGAAGATGCTGTTGTGTCATTGGTCTGTCACAGGGTAAGATAAGTCTCTCGGAAGCCTTTAGTCGGATGATGTACGGGATGATTACGTTCACCGACTATACTTCTCCAGCCACTACTTGGCTAAAGAGCAACGTGGTAGGACAGATAATCAGATTTATCTAACCTAAATCCCAGACAGTACGATGGCAATTTGCGCTGGCTCGTGCAAGAGTCCAGGGGAAAGACGGAGTTCCCATGGTCAGGCTCAAACCCACGACCATCGTGACATAGACTGCCTTGCAATGCAGTGACTTAAAAAATACATATCAAAGTCATTTTCTTCTGCAAACTGAATATTTTTCCACAATACAATGCAATACACAGTAGTAATTACAGTAGGAAACTGTTGGAATCAAGGGTGTAGGAATGGGGGGTGACGTGGGGACATGTCCCCCTCAATGTTACAGACAAGTAATGTGGTCCCCCCCAATAATAAGAACAAGTTGTGAGTGTGTCCCCCCAATATCAAACTCGTTCGTATTCCCTTGGTTGGAATTAAAAGAAGTTACTGATAAAATGACAAAACCTGCCAACAGTGTAGTATGCATTTGGCACATTTCTGGGTATACCTGTCCCTATAAAGGGATGGTCTTATATTTTCCTAAACTAATTTCACATCTCCCCAAAAAAATCTGTGTTTCTCTCAAAGGCTATCACACATATTCATCTCCTGGCTTCATGTCCAGAGTTACCAGCTAATAGATTAGGGTCCGTAGTTCTAGGTGGTAAATTGAGATTTTACCAATATCCTGATGGGGCAGGGAGTGTGGCCACCTCACCTATGATTGCAATGTGTTGGAGGGCCTCTCTTGAGCTCTCGCTTGCCGACTGACTGGGGTGGTTTTGGGCCTGGCAGGAGAAGCTCCCAATGTCTGTGTCCCTGTGGATGGAGGTGACGTTGAATATCGCTCGATCAGAGGGTCTCCGGACCACCCTGGACTCCACCTGTCTCCGGTCTCTCAGCAGCGTGTAGTCGATGGGCAGACTGCCATTTTTACTGTGACATTGGAGCTGGAAGGACTTACCCAGTATCACCCTGCCACCCAACACACTCAGATCAGGCCTGGACACAGGCACTGACAGAGGGAGCAAGAGAGAGTAAAGAGTCACAAAGGATGAGATTAAAGTTTTTGGAAAATAAAACACATGGAAAATTAAAGAATGTTTTTGCAATGAGCTCATCCACACAGGCAGACTCACCTTTTGCCTGAAGAACAATTGTGTTGCTGTTTTTGATAACCACTCTGGGTTGGCCTCTGCCTAGAGCTTGGGCCTGACAGGAGTAGTTCCCATTAAGAGAAGGGTGTGCTGTGCCACTGTAATTCCCCCCTGGTGTCAGGAGGACCTGGTTCATGTACAAGTTGTACTTCACATCTCCAATGTTGATTCTGTCAGGGGAATACGCGTCAGTGTTGCAGTTCAGCTTGAACTGTTCTCCCTCAAACACGACTCTGGGATTCATCGTGAGGACAGGCTTGGAGAACAACTCTGTGGGTATGAGAACATGAACTTAGAAAATTAACGCTAATTCAAAGATTCTTAATATTCATTATTATATGCCGTGTTTGATAAACCTATTCCAAACAAGTCATCCATCACTTGCCTTTGACTTTGATGCTCTTGTATGCTTCTTTCTGCATGCTGTTTCTGACTGCTTTACAAGCGTACTCCCCTGCATCTTCAGCCAGCACTCTGAGCCGATGACTAATTGTTCCTGAGGATGAATCCAGCATCGTCTTGTCCTTGGTCAGGTAGACTGTGACATTGGACGGGGGGTTCACCACTTGACAGATGAGCTCTACGACGTCCCCCTCAACCGCCTCCTTACTAGGACGAATGTTCATGATGGGTGTGATGAATAGATCTAATAGCACAACAAAAGAGTTTGTAAGAGATCAAATATGAATGTACATAAAAAATATCAACTTGAATCTCAATTGGATCCCATTGTTTTCTGTTTGATAACAGCTCAACTTACCTTTAACCAGGACTTTGACCCTATCACTGTTGTTTGACCTCCCAGCATCAGGCTGCATGAGAATGTTGTAGTTACAGTGCAGGTATCTGTCCCCAGCATTCTTCATCTCCAGTTGGGTCTCCACTGAGTTCCCACTGCCCCCAACCTGCTTGACCTTCTCCTCATCCAGGTAGAAGTAAAAATACAGGGAGCCAGTCTCGTCTTGGGCGCTGCAATTGGCTGTTACCTCTTCCCCCTGATACAGTTCCTTGGGGCTTACTATCAGCGTAGGCGTCTGTAAACCTGTGGTCAAACGTTCACTGTGGTTTCTAAAATTGGATTATGAATGAAGATTTAGAATGTGTTGACGGCAAGTCAATATTACCTGTGACGACCAGTCTCTGTGTTCTGCTGCCTTTGCTCTTATTTTGAACGCTGACCTGACACTTGTAGTCACCCGAATCGGCAGCCCTGGCTGGTAGGAGCTCGTAGAAGACAGAAGAATCTGTGGTGTTTTTAGAGTATACCACAACATCGTTGTGCAGGAATTTGAAGCTGTACGTCAGGGGTAAAGTCTGGTCCTGGATGACGCTGACCTCACAGATCAGGTTCACAAAGGTCCCACTGCTAACCTCACTACTGGAATCTATTCCGAGCGTCACACTGTCAATGGTGAACTCTGCACAAACACACACATGCACACAAACCATGACTAGCAAGGCTAATGTATTTTTTGTCAAGCCACAGTATACTCACCATTCCTGAACACAAGCCAGGAAGTTCCCTGTTTGCGTCCTACTCATACACTGCAGGTGCCTCCTTCTCTACTTCCTGGGGCCTAACAGTCCTCTGCATAGTGCACAGAAAGGTAAAGGAAGACAAACACAGGCCAACATGCCCGTACCCTGGGAGCACTGTAGCATTACCCTGGCTCCCTTAAACTACTCAACCATAGCAACAATATTGAGACTACTGATATTGAGCTGACAAAACAGAGCCGACATGGCATTGCACATCTTCTTCGTGTATTCTCTCAGAGTAGGTACATCTCAGCCATGGAGGAGAAAAATCTATAAACTGAACCAAAACCACTTTCAAATAAAATCTTTGGCTAAACCTTTGGGAATAGACATGATCTGTAACAGATCAATGCCATTAGCTTTGTGTAAATACCCCATCAACATCTCAAAAGGAACAAAGTTTTAGAGACAAATGCAACCATTAAAGTAAGAATTTTGGTGCATCAGAGAAGACTTATTCTCAAAAGTCATTCACATGCTGATACAAAACAATGAAACCAGCTGGGTATTCTGCAAATAAATTAACTCCAATAAATGAAAATGTCAAGGCAGCCAATTGCTCACATTTAAAGAACAACAAGTGAATATAGTCACATTTTTTACTACATCATTGGTAATAAATTTGTTTTTCTGGATTGTTTTGTGGAAAACCTATGCTCTATTGTAGGGCCGACTTATCTAGGATCGATTTAAGTGTTGGTCATGAATCTGGAGACAAACGCACTCAAGAGACCAAGTAATGTTTCTGTTAGTAAATTTGCAAGCTTGCAAATCTTAGTTCCTTTTTTACCCTTATTTAATGAATCCACTCAGCAGAACATTATGTTATCTTTTACCCAGTTCTCTAAATTTCATGTAACTTTCAAGCATCTCATTAGCATCTTAAAACCCCTTTCACCCATATGTTTCTATCCTTGGTCTTGACATCATTTAATTTATTTCCCCTCATTCAACCTTCTGAATAAGGCATAATACAGGTTACATTAGTTTAACAATTACAGCCTATATTTCTGTTGGCTTCAATAATTGAGATATCTTAATTTGGTCTAAAATCTTCTATTGGAAAAATACTGTTATTTAATGTGATAATTTACACATGCAGAGACAAACTGTTAAATACACAATACCAATTTCCTGCAAAAATAACTTTTCCTACTATTATTTTTCTAATTTTCAAAATAATTAAAATAACAAAATAAACAAATATATCTTAAGTATCTTTTTAAATACAAAATAAAGAACAGTAGTAAAAGAGGGCAGTTAGTCATGTTTGTCAAGTATATATCTATATATATATATTGTTATTTTTTGACTCAGCATTTTTAATCAAGGCCCGTCAGAAAGCATTTAACTGTCAATCTACCCTTGTTGATTACAAAGCATGTGAGGAAAAATATATGTTTTTCTATATCTAAAAGCTCGCATAGCTCTCTGATGCCTTTATTAAAGAAATATTAAATACATACATTTATTGAATTGTATTATAATATGCCATACTTACTCAACTGAGCTTCAGCCTCTTGCCCTGTGAGTGAAGAGAGTCAACGGAGCAATAAGGAGAGAACACAAATTATGTTTGAGACAAACAGGTGAATGTAACCTATCTGAGAGAAGAGTGAAGAGTAGAGCGGTGGGGTCCTTACAGAGAAGGCTCAGGCTCGTCGTTAGCAACAGAAGCAGGTAGGTAGGTGTGAAGGCCATCCTTGGAGATGGCTATCCAGACACACACTGATACAGCACCACCACTAACAGCAAAAGGAGCAGGCTGTTATACAGAAACAGAAATATTAGAAACTTAGCTACTGAGAAGGAGAGGGTAGAGTCAGCACGATGCAGGATGGGTGGAGTGGGAGAGTGGTCATTTTCTAAATATGTGTCTGTGTCGCGTCCGTCTTCTGATTGGTCTTTATTTTGTTTAACTGTCCAGGAAATGACAACAGCTTCCTCAGGATAGCATGTCCTTAAAATTTGTTTTTTTTTTGCCAGTAGATAAGTATTAATTATGCCTGGCTTTCTTTGTGTACATAGAGGAAGGAATTTATGGATATACCAACTGCTGGGTTTAGCCTATAGATAAGCCCCAGGTTGATTTCTTAAGAGTGTGGACACTGAATACATGCAGATAACATGTTTGATGAGCGTTTGTTCTGGCTGGCCCTCCCTGTTTACTATTCAGTGAAGTCTTAAGGCCAGGCACCACCCTAAAATGTATGATTTTGCATCCATCTGTCTGTTTTCAGATTTTGGTACAGTTTGCAATTTGTATACTTTCATAATAGGCACAAATAAATCAAGAATAATTTATAGAAATAGTCGATTTTTATCATTTCATCACCACTTCGTCAACTGAACCTAGCATACATTTAGTTTTTGTTAGCATGTTTCATGGAGACATTTAACCCCTATATTTTAAATGTCTCATGTTGAGTCATATATCATTACAAAGCTTATTTCCTGGAGCATATTGTTGGCTTGTCCATATATGGCTACATCCTTTTTAGTCGTAATGATTTGTGCTAAAAGTTGAGTGGAAAATCATGTTTTAATTAATAAATATAATATGATTTCATCAAATAACCATAGTTTGATCAACTGTTCTGTATAAGTCTAACCATTGGGGGTCTAATTCAAATAAAAAGTAAAACATTCTGTCTTGTAGCAAAGTGTTGAAAAATGGATTCTTGTAATATGTAAATTAGCTGATATTTAAGGATAGTTTCCTAATTTGCATATTTGTATTGTTAAATTAATAATACTTGTAATACCAAAATGTCTTGTATTTATGGATATTTTCAACTGGTAAAGTTTCAGTCTGATAAGACTAAAGGAAAAAACAACGTATTAGAGGGTGCTCATGTTATGTTACTATTTCAGCAACACCAGCAGGGCTTATGAACACCTGAATCTTATATTTCAATATTTTCAACATAATTTAACATGACAAGCATTCATCAATTACTCCTCTGTTGTCAAGAAACTGGCTAAGACCCCATATTGGGGCTAGATTCCACACTCCACCCCTTCAATCTCCCAGCTATCTATGGCTCTGTGGTTTATGAGTCCGACCTGTAGTCAGAAGGTTGCTGGTGTGATTCCTGACAGTGCCAAATGGCATTGTGTTATTGAGCAAGGCACTTTACCCTGCATTGCTCCAGGAGACATCTGTATTTGCTGTAAGCTGCTCTGGAAAAGAGTGTCTTCTAGGTAACTAAATTTAAAAAAAAACATGGGTAACACTATATTTTGAGAGTCCAAAAAGATGCTCTACAGATTATCTGCAGACTATATCAACAACATTTTAACAAACTATCTACTAAACCTAAACCCAATCATAACCTTAACCCTTCCGCTAATGTTAAGCCTAACCTTAACCATTACCCTTAAACATATTCTAAACTTAACCCTACCCTTAAATTACACAATTAGTTGCTTATCAACAAATAGTTTGGTGATAGTTTGTTGATAGTCATATCATCAACAAACTATCTGTAGAGCACCTACAGATGGAATTTCGGACTCTCCATATAAAGTGTAATGAAAACATGCTATTGAAATACCCTTTTTGGAATTAGATTAACCAAATGTACACCGTATTCAACCATGGATTTATGCAACACAACAAAGAAATCTCTAGAAGCTTTATTCAAACAGTACATTTTAAGGTCATTTTCAGATTGAGATGATGTTTTTCACACTGTGAACGCTGTCTCTACTCCTGTGATCATTCCATGCACTAACAGGGCTTGACAATCAGAGGATGCCTGAAATAAAATCTAATGGTAATTTCTAAATGAAATACCAAAAGCATGAAGAGCAGTAGTATTCAAAGTCAAGCTTGTGGTAAAAATATGCAAAGCACTTTCAGTAAGGCAACAGTTTGTTGGCTCATGCATTAGCTAACATCAGGACTACTACAGGTTAAGCAATATAATTTCCAGCTCTATTTAAGTTGTTGTTAAGTCTGTTGCTGGTCGCATTAGCATGCAGTTGCAGATGTTTAAATACCAATGATATTTAACAGTTTGTCTGCCTGTCCACTGTCCACTGTCCACATGATGTGAATATCTGCTTTTAGTCCTGATTGCAATTCTAATGTCTTAGCAACAGGAGGCGCTAAAGGCTTTCATAGAAAATGCTTTCAACCAATATAGCGCCTTCATTTTCTAGCTGCATCCACATCTGCATATGGCCTTTAGGCAGTAATGTCTCTGCAAGAAAACAATAATATTTTACATTTAACATGTAAAAAATATGTAATATACCTGACACATTTCTGGAATCACATCTTTGTTTCATTCAGTTAGTGGTGTAGTAGAGATATAGTTAAACCCAAAGCTAATATGGAGCCCAAGGAACCAACCTAATCATGTCTCTGTGTGTCCATATAACCCAGGGCCTGTGTGCTGGCCTGCGTACCTCCACTGCCCTCAGCCTCCTGAATTAGCATTAATTAAAAGTTAATGGGACAGGTTTGTGCCTGAATGCACCACTTACCCTTCACATGTTTGGTGTGAAAGAAATTTGTTTGTCCCAAAATTACTGATGGGTGCAGCACACAAGCATCTACTGTACCCTAGGTGTAAAGATGCAATGCTGCACTACAGCTGTTTGTTATGTTGCAATAACTTTGAAGCTAGCGTGCTGCACATCAGCTTGTAGAGTAAGTTACCATGTTGCACTACAGCTTATAAGCTACTATGCATACAGCTTTAACCTCCACTTCCATGAATTTGGTTACAAATGATAAGACTTTATTTCATGCGTTTCTAATAATCTGTCAGTCTGTGAGAATCAGAGTGAACAGTTAACTGACTGACACACAATGTAGGCAGAGCTAGTGGTCATTATTAATGTAGGCTCTGGGCATAAGGTGTCTCACCGCTTAGGGAATCAGACTTTATAGGTTGTTGGTTCAATTCTCGGTTCAAAAGGGCCAAATTGTCATACCCTTGAGCAAGACACTTTACCCTAAGTTCCTAGGGTGACTCAAATGTCTATGTTTTGATGGTCTTAACAATCCCTTCCTATAAATACTTGGGAACTTGGTAAGACGATAATCTTGTCTTTTAAATTATGTCTTTTTTCACAGCATAGAAAGGAAATTGTACAGGCCACTTTTATGTCAGTCCTTGTTTATAGTTATGTAATATACAGAATATGTTCCCCGCCCTTCTGCATTGTGCTTTAGTACAGGTTCAAACTATCGTACATATCATTGCCAGATATACACTTCAGTTGGCTGGGACTCCTTGACTTTCATTGGCTAATGTTTGTTCACAGGGCTGTATCACAGAAACATGCTACAGTAGATATCTAAATTCAAACAGAGAAATAATGTCAGGCATTGATTAGACCAGTGGGTGTTTCGTGTATGGCTCTGCAGCAAAGTCTGTCCTGAAATGTCCAGGTTTGGCAAGGAGAGTATGAAATAAGTGGGCTCTGACCGGCCTCACACTGTGGTACAGTAGGTGGTGGTATATGCACCTCTTAGACCAGACCTAGCAAAATGGCCCACCGGATACCCTTTGATGAGGGCCTCAAATGATTTTTCAAATGTTTAGTACCATTGGAAAGAGGGAGATCGGCCACAAAGAATGAAGGGTGGTTTTTCCATGTGGGTTCATCACAGCTGGAGATATCGAGTCTCAAATTTGGGTGCTTCTCTAAAAAATTACAGTCAGGAAGAAAGAAGTAAAATTGACAAAACAACATTTTTGCAATCAGGTAGGACATCACCTTGCACCAAAACAGGTTATTTTTTTGGGGGGGAGGGGATGGCTGGGTTTTTAAAAACTTATGGAGAAATAGTGAAAAATGTGTACATAATCTTTAATTTACCTATTTTTATGTCCCCTAACATTGTCACACTGGTTCTCAAGACCTGGGGGCATGCCAATATGAATATTACAGTGGTATTCTTCATGGTTTACATGTATTCTACAATAATTAACAAAAAATTAAACATACGATTTAGTGTTTTTTGCTCTATATTGGTTATATATCTATTTTGTAGCCAATAATCCTCTGAATCCAAAACTATAAAGCACTTTACTCAAAGTATGACCATTTCGGATGCCAACACAAGGCAAACGTCAACCCTTATTAAAATCTATTAAATGCCCTTTTTAGATTTTTGATGCAAATTACTTTCCATTTTCTTTTGAAACTTTATATTTTCCCTGGTTCAATTACAACAAAAAGGACAAGACATTTTTCTAGCTCCAGCCAGCTCACAGAGATGTGGACTCGAGTTTGAGACTCAGACTTAAATTGCACTTAAACGTACAATATGTAGTTTTTGGCCGCTAGGTGTCTCTCAATCAAAACAAAAACTATTGTATTTAAATACTATAAAAAAGGTATTTTGCAT
Organism: Umbra pygmaea; assembly: GCA_016801145.1. Classification (NCBI taxonomy): domain Eukaryota; kingdom Metazoa; phylum Chordata; class Actinopteri; order Esociformes; family Umbridae; genus Umbra; species Umbra pygmaea. The sequence continues at coordinate 8,895 of JACXGM010008910.1, read as the reverse complement.
TAAAAAAGCAAGCATCACTATACCTATATTATAGATTTTTCTTAGTTGTGTACTTATATTATATCAAATGTTTCCACAAACTTTCAAACCCAGAGAAATTTGTCATGTAATTGAAAGACACGGGACACTTCGTTTTGTCGCCCGTCAATGGCGTCAAATAACCTTTGACTCCTATAGTCGCTGCGAGTTCTAGCGAACCGCCAAACATAATGTTAATAAAGCTATAATATATTTAACAATACATTACCTTATGTGAACATTTTTTCTGCCAGAGACACTAGATAAGCTTGTTGACATTGACAACAACAAATCCCATGATCCCACGCTAATGTCCGATGTCATCAAAGTACATCTTTTGTTATTGTTTTGATTGAGAGACCCTTTAGCGGCCAAAAACTTCATATTGTACATTTAAGTCACACACACAGTGACTTCTGACTTGAGTTAAGACTTGTCCTCAAAAAACTTCAGACTCTACTCGGACTCGAGAGATTCGCTAGATGATGAAATGATGAATACTCATTTGTTTGCTTGTCAAACATGTCCCGCTGGGGGCACCACAATTATTCATGTTGGCTGCAAACAGGTTACAGGTTTATTGTTGATCATGTAATATTACTGTTTTATTTAGTTAATGTTACACTGTTATAACATATGTTATTAAAATTTCTAGCCTGGGAGAACCCAGACAGACTTCCGGCAAATTTGAGATTTGCTCTGCAAGTCAGTCTGGCCGAGAGCCCATTTAAGCCCATTTCCAATCTTTTCAAATTGAGGCACCAATCACAACCATTGAAACAGGCTTTACACGATGACGATAGTGCAGCTATATACTGTCATTAGTTGAAGCAGACAATAACAATGATGGCTGCTGCAATGGAACATCCGGAACATCACTCGTTCGAATCAGCTATCGCATCTGATCTAAGCGATTCGAACGTTACCTTTTTGTTAAAAACCGAGCAAAGAACAACACTCGAAGCCTTCATATCTAAAAAAATATGTTTTTGTGGTCTTGCCAACTTGATTTGGCAAAAGTCAATATCCAAATGCGCCAAGAGGCATTTGAGCGGCGTCCGTTGGTGATGCCCCTTTGGAAATGGGCTGTGAATGAACCTAGTCAGAACTGAGAAGGGTCTGGTGTTAACCAGGCTATGAAATAACATTTCCTATATCCTATGTTTTTCACGCATATCTATAGTATGCAGCCTTTCACTTGCTTTCAAAAACTCAATGTGCCCCTCAGGCTTAAATAATTACCCACCCTGTCTTAGACGGTGGCGATGTGCCAAAAGAAGGGTTGTGGGTTATTGATCACGGTTCTCTAGCAACAGGATGTTATGCTGGCAACAATTTTTTTATAATAACGCCCATTCAAATGCATTGAATAATCATGAATTGTAAAGCTGGTGAAGTTTAATCAAATCAAATTTTATTGTGTGTTTAAGGAATACAAAAATATGTTTGTTTATTAAGTTTTCAATACCAATTGTAAAAGATATGCAGTACACACAATTGTATTCAATATATTATCTCAACAACAAAACTATGGACTGTGAAGTAAGCCATGCTATATTAAAAACATGTTTTATCCAGAAACAATGTCATGTCCTCCAGGTATAGGCTTACGCTCTGCACCTATATGTTAGCTCAGTGTTTCGTGCCACAGTAAGAGTGCATGTAAGCTATATATACAGTGCCTTGCGAAAGTATTCGGCCCCCTTGAACTTTTCGACCTTTTGCCACATTTCAGGCTTCAAACATAAAGATATGAAACTGTAATATTTTGTGAAGAATCAACAACAAGTGGGACATAATCATGAAGTGGAACAAAATTTATTTGATATTTCAAACTTTTTTAACAAATAAAGAACTGAAAAATTGGGCGTGCAAAATTATTCAGCCCCCTTAAGTTAATTTTTTGTAGCGCCACCTTTTGCTGCGATTACAGCTGTAAGTCGCTTGGGGTATGTCTCTATCAGTTTTGCACATCGAGAGACTGAAATTTTTGCCCACTATTCCTCCTTGCAAAACAGCTTGAGCTCAGCGAGGTTGGATGGAGAGCGTTTGTGAACAGCAGTTTTCAGTTCTTTCCACAGATTCTCGATTGGATTCAGGTCTGGACTTTGACTTGGCCATTCTAACACCTGGACATGTTTATTTGTGAACCATTCCATTGTAGATTTTGCTTTTGGATCATTGTCTTGTTGGAAGACAAATCTCCATCCCAGTCTCAGGTCTGTTGCAGACTCCATCAGGTTTTCTTTCAGAATCGTCCTGTATTTGGCTCCATCCATCTTCCCATTAATTTTAGCCATCTTCCCTGTCCCTGCTAAGGAGAAGCTTGCCCAAACCATGATGCTGCCACCACCATGTTTGATAGTGGGGATGGTGTGTTCAGGGTGATGAGCTGTGTTGCTTTTACGCCAAACATAACGTTTTGCATTGTTGCCAAAAAGTTCAATTTTGGTTTCATCTGACCAGAGCACCTTCTTCCAGATGTTTGGTTTGTCTCCCACGTGGCTTATGGCAAACTTTAAACAACACTTTTTATGGATATCATTCAGAAATGGCTTTCTTCTTGCTACTCTTCCATAAAGGCCAAATTTGTGCAGTATACGACTGATTGTTTTCCTATGGACAGACTCGCCCACCTCAGCTGTAGATCTCTGCAGTTCATCCAGAGTGATCATGGGCCTCTTGGCTGCATCTCTGATCAGTCTTCTCCTTGTATGAGCTGAAAGTTTAGAGGGACGGTCGGGTCTTGGTAGATTTGCAGTGGTCTGATACTCCTTCCATTTCAATATCATCGCTTGCACAGTGCTCCTTGGGAGGCCATTGGCTCATCCAGCGTTGTCTCGCTCCCTTCTGACGGGCTCCGTTTCTGCAAAATGCACTGCTACACCATAAACAATTTCCCCATCCTAATTATGTTTATTATGTAAAGCGGGAGGGATGGAGAGAGAAAATGTGCATTATGGAGCCTAATAAATTACAAGTTTCTTTTTTTATAACTCAATCAGTCTCCTCAAACTAAATTTTCTCTTTGTGATATTATCCTGGAATGAAGCTCTCACTGTGAATTAGTGTCAGCTAATTTAGCCTGTATTAGATATAACCTTTAAAAACTCATGGTCACACTTTAAAGTTTATTATTCATAATGTTTCACAAGTTCTGCACATCAACTTAAAGGGAAAGTACACCAGTTTATGTAGATGTCCAGTCTCCGTACATCATTTGAGACCAAGATATTAACATTAGTTTGGTTTTTCAAGCTCAGAAAACTGTAATACAGACAGCACACAACGATTACACATCAAGTCTAATAGAATTTGTCTTTCTCTTACAGACACTGTACTCCCAATGCTGGGTTGTTTACATTCAAGCAATATATCCCTCACATTTGATACAAAGATGATATATGAATGGTCTCATAATAATCTCCTACCTTATATAAATATGACTCCAATCACTTTAGTGAAGCTCCCAAACACATAATAGAACTCTTTATTGTAGCTTGAGAAAGCTAGTAACCCTTGCTGTAGACCAGTGGGTCTTAATCAAGGTCCAGTGGTATCCTAAGAGGTCAAAACGTAAACACTGTATGTCCTTTAGTACTGCATTATCAACTCATCATCAAGCTTTGATGATTATAATCTGGTCTGTCATTTTAAGTTAGAAAACCTTTGACTCGCCCATCTGGTCCTTTCTGCTTTAAACAGTCAGGTGATTGCTGAAAACCCTTAAAACTTTGCTAATTTCACCTACAGAACAAATCTGAAAATTCTCAGTGTTTGAAAATGTAGTAATGGATGTTATGAAAATGTTTTTTTTACAGAAATGATATGAATGATTGTCCCTTGGTCATAATCTAACCTGTTTCTCAATTATTTCAAAGCATCCAATGCAAATATATGACTACACAACTGGTCAAATCCCACCCTGTGTCACGACCCCGTTCTTGTGAGTGTTTTCCTGTCTGTTTGTGTCTGTTTTCTGTTTGTGTTCCTGAACGTTCCCCGATTTGGTTGCTGGGCAAGGAGGGTAAGGTGGGAATTCCAGGATCACCTGAGTCTGCTCTCACCTGTTCCTCATCAGTAATCATCACACCTGGTCCTGATCATCATTACTACCCTACTTATGCTGAGACCTGACATCCAGTCCCTGCTGGTTTGGTAGTCACACTGTGTATGTTGTGCTTGCATTTCAGACCACTGATATTTTGTTCATCTCTGTCTGCTGGCACATCTGATTTCTTGTTCTCTCAGTACATTACCTGAAATTCCATCTCCCCTGCCTGGCTACCTTAACCGTCAACCATCTGTGGAATTATACTACACCTTCAAGCCTCCTGTCAGCCTCCTGTCATACCATTCATCAGCTCTATTCCCACGAATACTACACCTTTCTCATCGGGACTCCTGTCTCCGCCATCTGTACTCACCTGTCTGCACGTCTGCCGTAACCATCCTCATTGTATACTGTAATAAAAAAATACTCACCTTGTTTCATCTTCTACTTTGTCCGATCTGTGTCTGGGTTTAGAACCAGGGTTCATGACAGAACAATCCGACCCAACAGATTTGAACACCATACAACACGCTGTGTCGACCCAAGGAGCCTTGTTGGGATGCACAGCACAGCACAGCACTGCAAGAAACCATGACCAACCTTCAGTCACTTTCTGTCAACATCTCTGCCATTCAGAGCCAGCTCAGCACCCCAGCAGTTCCGAACCCACCTGTCTCCATTAGTATCTGCAGTGTTGCACCTACTCCAGTCTCCATCCGTGAAACTTGGGAACCCACAACAGAAAGGTATTAGGGGAATTTGGGGAAGTGTGGTCTTGTCTTCGATCAACAACCCCACACCTACGCCACGGATAAAGCCAGGATTGCATACCCGATTGGGCTCCTTCAAGGTAAGGCTTTGGAGTGGGCTTCCGCATTGTGGGAAGGATGGGACCTGAGTACCACCTCATACCAGGACTTCACAGCAGAGACGAGGAATCTATTCGACCACTCGGTCCATGGTAAGGATGCTGCTAAACATTTGTTTTCCCTGTGGCGGGTAACACACAGCATAGCGGATTTTCGTACCTTAGGTGTGGTGAGCGGCTGGAATGAAGAGTCATTAAAGGCCGTCTTTTACCAGGACCTGTGTGAGCAAGTTAAGGACGAATTGATTTCTTATCCTGAACCCCAGAGTTTAGATGACTTAATTATGTTAACTATTTGTATGGATAACAGATGTCGGGAATGGAGGAGAGGAAGACGCGGTGGAGCTTCGTACCCTTCCCCTGACACCAGACCACTGAAATCTGTAGGAGGGGCAGAGCGCCTCAATTGACCAACTCCCTGAGACACCGTGAGAGAGTGTAGGCTTCCTGAGCCCATGCAGGTGGTTCGGCATGGTCTCTCTGATGAGGGGCGTCAGCATAGACAGGATAGTGACAGCTGCCTCTACTGTGGACATTTGGGCCACTACCTCTCATCTTGTCCGCAGCGATCAGGAAACCGATGGGCTCGCTAGGTTTGGGGAGACTCCTTGCGAGCCAGACTGCCATGTTCCCCTCTCCACATGCTCGGACACTGTTCCCACGCAGTGGCAGGCCGTGCAATTTACACCTAGGCCTTCACTATCATCCCGAAATTAAAACGCATTATAATAACCTCACAATGACATTCTAGGGCTATAGGTTATTGTCATTCGGCATATAATGCACCCCATATTAATAGTGAAGTTTATTCCACTCGTTTAAAGATATTTAACACAAGGCTCAACACCTATGAGACTTACAATACACTAATTGACCCGACACGACTGAAACGTAACATTACGCACTATGACAGGATGTCGCATTACACATACTGTAGCCATCGGATAGCCAAAATCAATGTCCTAACCAATTAAACAAGAACTAACTCACAACACCCAGTCACAACACTACAAACATGCAAAAATGCCAGAAGGAACAATCAGGATTCAACAGACTTCCCCAGATATTGCAGACAAGCTGCGGATTAAAAGCACATCCAGGTTTACCACGCACACTCAAAGGTACAGCCCACTAAGACCACTGAATCTGAACCATAGACCTTATATATATACGATCTGAACATGCTTCACACCAGTAGTGATCTAAAACAAGCAACCAGTAATAATTAACAAGTATTAACAGGCCTGGCGCCAGGATGAAGTGTGTCTGTTTATCTCCCTCTGCTTGAATACAAATACAGTACAATCACTAAGCCCCATTCAGAACCTTTAAGGCTAGGGATGGGCTGATACCACTTTTTATTTAACGAGTACAAGTACAGAGTATTTCATTTTTCGGTACTTGCTGATACGAGTACCGATAGGAGTACTTTTAAGAACTAGCTATGCCAAATGTCACATTTATCAAGCTAAAATCTGCTATTTCTTAGATGTTGATCAGCTAATTCAAATATAGAAAAGTAAATATTCCTACATATCCAGAAGAACATCATTTACATTGCAGGTCAAGAATGTGTAATATTTATTAGATGTCAATGGTTTACGTCTCCTTCCCTAAATAAGTGAGAGAAACACGTTTGTAAACGCGAACATAGACGTTTGTGTTCGAATTTGCCCTAACTAAGCATTGCATAAGTTTTGTGTAAGATAAGAATGTCTGTTTGAAGTGACTTTCTCCAAAACAGGAATAATTACATAATCATTTTATTCTGTTAAGGTATTTTATTGTTTTATCATAATCGGTACACAATTAGCTGTACTATCACTGTAATCTATTGAACAAAATATAAATAGGCTACATCGTATTTCCTTTAAGTTATATTTCGTAAAGTTAGTATGTCAGAACTCAGAAATAACACTATTTTGTTTACCCAGAAGTTTTGCAAACTATCGACATTTGAATGTCTTTCCTCGCTGAAGGTGGCTTTCAGAGGCTAGGTCCGGGGCGTTCCTCATGCCGTTTTCTACAGTTACAGAATGCACTGAATTGCATCCTTCATTCGTTCCTGTACTTAAATGTACTGGTATCGGTATCGGCCCATCCCTAGTTAAGGCCCTGCTAGCTAGTAAAAATATATAAAAATCCATCAAACTCACCATAGTTGCTCATTATTTGAAAATGAAGTCCGTCCTCCTTTCTCTTTTAAAAATGATTCTATGACACAGATGTACAGCACATCTTTGCGTTAAGTTCTGAGAGTTGATCCTGCCCAGTCCTATATTTGCCACCAATTCTACTTCTTCACCTCCATCTGCCATTCTGCTAAAAGTAAAAAATCTAACAATCTAAAAATTGAAAGTTTAAAGAAGAGCTAAGCTTGTTCTTGTTCGGATGGCAAACTTTTTTTACATTTCTTTTGCTGAACTTTTTTAAAACTTTTTTTTTTAACCTTCAACAGCAGACAGTATTCACTCGGAATTCTGAAGGCCTTAGTCTACCCAGAGACAACACAGATGAAAAAATCTTATTGGATAAAAGCTTTCATTTATATGAGCTGCATTAAAAGCAAGGCAACTGAAAAGAACATACTGTAGCAATTAAATCACCATATAGACTAATTTAAATGAACTTTGTAAAATATATATAGTGTTAATGAAAAAATTTCTGATTCTGATTATCTTTGGGCCTGCAGAGAAGGCCTTGCAGGCCCTGACGGCCACCCACTGTTCCCACGCCACCCTCGTCTGGAAAGGTCAGTCTATAAAATTACATGCGTTAATTGATTGTGGAGCAGATATTTGTTTTATGGATGCCAAACAGGTGGAACAGCTGGGGCACTCCAAGGAAATGCTGTCGGAGGCTATTGAAGCAACCACCCCGGTTACTGCCAGAACCAAACCCGTACAGATGTTGCTGTCAGCCAATCATTCAGAACTCCTCTCCTTCCTAATCCTGTCCTCGCCACGTATCACCCTAGTCCTGGGACACGCCTGGCTGGTGAAACACAACCCCTCCTTTCAACTGGGTGATGGGTAAAGTAACAAACTGGAGTTTGGCTTGCCATGCTAACTGTCTCAGATCTGCCTGTCCCCAATCTGTTCCCCACCAGATGAACCACATACCTCGTCCTGATCTGTCGCATGTTCCTCACATTTACCACCGCATTGGCAAGGTCTTCGGCAAGGAGCAATGCACTGTCTCTTCCCCCTCATCGACCCTATGAATGTACCATCACCCTGATTACTGGCTCCTCCTACCTTAAAGGGTGTCTATATAATTCGTGCACTTTCCACTCTAGTCATCTGTCCCCAGCGGAGGCGAACTATGACATCGGAATCCGGGAGTTACTAGTTGTCAAGCTTGCCTTGTAGGAGGGTGTCACTGGCTGGAGTAGAACATCCATTTGTGGTCTGGACCAATCACAAGAATCTGGAATATGTGCAATCAGCCAGACGCCTCAACACACGACAAGCCAGGTGGGCCTTTGTCTTTTTTACTTACAGGTCAAGCTCACGGAACTGCAAGCCTGATGTTTTATCCCGTGTGCACTCCAAGAAGGAGAAAACTGAGCCTATTTTGCCCTGGGGCTGGGTCATCGGAGCGGTCCTTCGGAAAATCGAGGCTCCGGATTTTAACAGTGGTTGATTGTTTCAGGAAGCTTGTCCATTTTCTGCCTCTTCCTAAGCTCCCTTCAGCCAAGGAAACTGTGGCGCTGCTCGTGAAGGAGGTGTCTTCTGGGATCCATGGCCTCCCTGGGGACATTGGCCCTCATTTATGAAACGTGCGTACGACCTAAAACAGGCGTACGACGGGCGTACGGCGATTCTTACGCAAAGCAAGGGATTTATCAATTTGAACGTGATCGTAGGCTGCGATAAAATCTCACGTCTGGTCTGACTTCGTGTACGCAAATTCTATAGTGTGACTAGCCGTGTTCATGGTATAACCACCTTGT
>JACXGM010008909.1:5289-22024 GCA_016801145.1 Umbra pygmaea | reverse complement strand
GTGCCCCCGCGACCCGATCTCGGATAAGCGGATGAAGATGGATGGATGGAGCTTATGCCAGATTGTTTTAAATGCACGTTCCCAGGAACTAGAGTTATATTGGATTGCACAGAAATTCATGTACAGAAACCTAGCTCCAAGGTCCTTAACTCAGTGACTTACTCGCACTACAAAGGTAACACCACATTTAAGGGTCTAATTGGCATTGCACCCTCAGGTGAAGTGACTATTGTCAGTGATTTATATACAGGTTCCATATCTGACAAGGAGATTACAAAACAATCAGGTATCCTTTCTGCTTGAAGAAGGAGATATAGTCATGGCCGATAAAGGCTTTCTTATCAAGGACCTTCTCTCTGAAATACATGTCTCCCTTGTAATCCCTCCTTTTTTAGGCCCAAGTGGGCATTTCACTGCAGACGTAGTTCAAAAGACTCAAGCAATAGCAAGACTGCGAATCCATGTAGAGCGTGCCATTAGGCGGATTAAAGAGTACCATAAATTTGATAAAGGGCTACCCATGACACTGGTGGGCTCCATTAACCAACTGTGGGCCGTTTGTGCCCTTTTAACAAATTTCCAAGGTCCTCTCTTTTGAAATTGTAATGTAAATATTTACCAATGTTATGTAAATATCTAAAACTGTAATGTTAATATCCACAACTAATCAAACCTTTTTATGAATCTATACAAAACTCACTTATTGTTAATTTTTTTTTACAAATCTGACCTAGATTACTTCACATGCTCTTTGATATACCTGTGACTGATTATTTTTGTGTGGGAGATGTATGTATAAGCTACTGGATCTCCCTCCGAATAAATACAATTTCAATTCATCTAAAGAATAAAGTACAATTTTATTATTACACATGTATGATGTCCTTCATAACTTTACAACTTAGTTTACAGGAACCAGAACTGGTCAGAACATCAGAAAGCGATCATTAAAAAACATTGATAGGCACACTGGTCTAGGTTTGTAAAGGAAACTTTGTACATAAAAATTGGTATGGGGGAAATACAAATGGCCTGCTTGTAAATTGCTCTGTATTAAAAAATGTACCGGAACATTAAAAATTAGGAACAAACAATTAAAAAACAGTAACAAAAGAGAACTATATACATAAACATAGTATCAGTGATGTATTACATGATTTTGTTACACATAGCAGGCAGAAAGTGGGTGAAAAAAAATGTTTCCAATTTACATTTCATGTTCTCCCACTCCTTTGGTTCAAAGTGCACCCGATCCAAGTGATGGTCATCTTTGCATTTCACAAAACAATCACACCACTCCAACCCAGTGATGCCCATCTGCCCCATCACTTGAAAAAAGTACTCATGTGTGGTCTTGAGGTTAAGACTACCATCAGCGTTGCAGCGCAAGTACTTACATTCCCTCACGCTGTCTTTGTTGGGGCACTTGATCTCGAGGAGGCCATGCATTGGTGAGGCACTGGGGTCAATCACCTTTCGGTCAGGTGAGGCACCTAGGTGTGGGGCGTGGTGGTTGATGACAAAACCACAGGGGAAGATCTCAAAACCAGTGAGGTCTTGATAGTCGGCTGCAGCAACAGGCTCCAGCTCCAGGCCTCGCTTCATCACCTTTGTCTGCACTGTCTTTTTTTTCAGATTGTCAGCTAAGTCCTTGAAGTCTGCCACCCTTGAACAAATCCTCTTGAAGGAAGAGGAGGTAAGACGGTTGGTTCGGACTTTATGCCAGGTCTTACTATGGCTCTGTCCCCTAGTGTCAATCTCCAGCTCTATTGCAACAGCCTGAGTGACGGTCAGGCCACCATAGAAGCACGCCTCAGTGTCATCCAGAACTGTGCTGAATGAGCATGGCTGTGATGGTAGAGGAAACGGGGGATCATCACCAGACCTGGTAGACTGTGCTGTGTGGTAGGTAAGCACAGATCCCTTTGGAAGGTCTCCAAAGTCGGTGGAGACAAGAGCAGCAGGCTGCTTTCTGTTCTGCTCCAGCAGCTTGAACATCTGACTCTTGCTCTGTATTGCACTCAGGTTTTGGTGTAGGCTCTCTGCAAAGGCATTTGATGGAAGTGGCAGTGACACAGGGCAGTACAAATTTGACATCACCCCTTCAGAAGAGCGTTGCCTCTTTGGCTGGGGTGTGTTGGTCACTGGTGGTTTCAGCTTTGAAACACTTACAGAGCTCACCGTTCTTGGACTGACACCCAGGGCCCTTGATGGAATATGCCAAGTTTGAGGCAGTGATGTTGTGATGGGACAGACGTGTAGCCCATCTTGACAAAGTGAGCCAGGGTATAGAGTAGCCTGATGAGATGATTGCACTGTCCCAAGCCAGCTTTGCAGTTGCACTGTGTCTCCCTTATGTATGGCTGCTCAATTGACAGATCCACCTGAAAAGATAATCAAACTTTACACACTTTACAGAGTTGCTAATAACAAATATAATAATAGATTCTATTTAGTGTCCATTTCATTCATTTAACATATTTGTTATTTGGGTCTTCCAAGTTATTTGGCAGTTACTTTCCCTGGTAATTATTTACTTTTATAATGGTGTAACTTAGTTACTCTTTGTGAGAAGTAACTAGTAACTATAACTAATTACTTTTTTAAAGAAACGTGACACTGTACCTAATATCTTGGACACTCATTGTACAAAAAAGTCAGGGTTGTGGAATAGCTCAGTATAGATTTTAGACGTGGTTACTTGTGTTATTTTATGTAATGACATTCCATTGTATGTCATGTCAATTTTAAACAGAAACGTGATTTGTAAACCTAAAGCTAAATACACTTTGAAGAACATTCCTCAACCCTGTATACACTGCTCCAAGAACTGAGCAACTCTTAACATAATTGTTACTTACCTTCCCTCATCACTTACCTGATAGTATAACTATCATTATACTATCCTTAACCACAAACATGCACCTAGCCCTGTCTTGCTTTGCTAATTTGAACAACAAAATAATTGATATCACATCAATTACAGGTAACATTGGTTTATTTAGTTCTTCTGAACAGGCTTAAAGTTGTTGTGTCATACCGTCACAGTTCACTTTAAGCCTGTTCTGAAGAACAAAATAAACCTAAGTTAAATCTGTAGGCAAAATGAACCTATTTGGTATACAGGTAACATTTTAATGAGACAAAATGAACATGGTATTTTCAGTCAGACAGGGATAGGTACATGGTTGATATGAACTCATAATGAACATTTAGCAAGCTTGTTTAGGTGTGGCTCTGCGAACTGAGCAGTTTGTCCACTTAGCACTATGATACCTGTATGGTGTAAGCTGCTTCATTTTTTCGCACAGAGGGAAAAGACCTTGCCCTCACGAAAATGTGTGATGGCCTCCTACTAACTGTCAAGTAAAGACATGTTACGTGATTAAAAGATCTAACATAGCAGACAGTTGACAACTCCATATCACAGCTAAGCTAACTATCCTAGCATTACAAGCTAGCGGGAAATTTGTAAGTAAGTTTACTTACCTTCCACGTCGTAGATATATCCTTCGATCCAGTTACTGTATCCCTTAAGTAACACAGCCCTGGGGATGTTGCAGTCCGTATTGGCCCACTGCTCCACATTTTGCATAGTTAATTCAGGCAGACCGGTAAGATTAGTAGTCCACAAAGTTTCTATTGCTCCTACTGATTGATAGCACTGTATCAAAGTCCAACTTCCGGGTTTGTGTACCCCTCAACGGCGTTCGAGTTTTCAAAATGGCCGACAGGTGAATAAGGTGAATAGGGCTTTGATTATGAGGCGTGTCTTAACCGAAAAAAAAACTGCACTCAATTGGATAGACCTACAACCAATCAGAACAACGCAATAAGTGACAAATCCCGTAGGAAGGACGGTAAACACATCTTTACGCTCGACAAATGCCTTGATTGCAGTTCTCTGTTCGTCTTTTAAAATTAATTTGCTGTCCATTTCTTTTAGAACAGACGCGATAGGGGAATCTATACAACTCATTTCTCCAGCTGCAGTCATCTTTGTTGTAAACCAGTTCAAATCAAGCGTTCTTTGATGACGTGATGATTACGTAACTGCAGATCATCTGTCCACCATCGTATAAAGCCGCCCTGGCAATTTGATTGGCCCGGACATTTATGAACCGGGCATAATTACTCCTCAATGGATCGAGTCCAGACCGAACTTCCCGACCAAAACATTTTGTGTGCGGGGTTCGGGCTGGCATCCAGGCTAGTTCTAGTCATCCATCTAGATGTATTTTCTGTCAACTGTAGTCATACAATTGTTTGTTGCCATTGAACAGTAGTTAGAGCCATCTTTCAGATAGGAGTAGGAAGAGATCAGCACACCCGTAGTAACATGCCAATTAATATGTTAATGTGTATATGTATATTCTTTTTTTTTTAGCATCAGTGTCATCCATGTCATTAATTATGGGTATGGAACCCGATTAGAGAATATCACGTTTGCTTCTGAGGGAAAGGAGAAAGGAAAAAAGTGCAGAAGATTCTTTACTCATTTTAACAAGAGATTAGGAACATAGTAACAATATTATGGTAGAAAATACCACCAACACAGCACAACCGAGGGTTTATTTAGGATCGGTGGTGGGGAGTAATGAGATTAGGGTGCACAACAGACGAAGGTTGCGTTGATTGTGTGGCCCCGGATTGCTGGGAAGGGGCATTTGGACCGGTGGCCTCACTAGGACGGAGACACGGAATTTCACAACGAGGAGGAAAGATGTCATGTCAGCACATCTGTGCCTTCTAATATGATTTTGTGACTGTGGTTTTAGTTTGAGCTTCACATCTCTGTGTAAAAGTGTGCGAGAGAGAAATCAGCTTCTTCATTTTAGAGAGAATTACAGCAGTGCACAAAGGTTCTTGTGGAAAAGCAGGCTGCTTGTAGAAAAAATATGGAGGTAGTTCACTTAAAAACTGACGATGAAGGGTAACCCCAAAACATTGTAGCGCCAGTTTGTAAATGGTGCTTCAAAGTTTGTCTCACGGAAGGGTGCAACACTAAACCTCGGGCAGCATCTGTCTAACAACCACCCTGATCTTTTCAGACACTTGAAAACATGACCGCTTTGATAACAGATTTAAAGTTTAGAATCAAATATCTTGATGGTTAAATAAGTTCATGGCAATTGCACACATTTAACACATTTTAATTTGCACAAGAAAGCAGTCCCCATTTTTCTTCACTACCGAGCTCTAACCAGTTGTATTCCCGTAGACAAGGGACTTCTACCCCAACGCACCGCCTCAGAAATATGCGGGGTTGTCAGCGATCATTGAAAAGTTTAATCATTCTAGCAGCCACTATATCACATCCGCACAGCTACAAAAGCACGCATATTCCCTATTTAAAAACAATCATGTTTTCCCTCTTGGAAATATACACCGCGTTCCAAATTATTAGGCAAATTGGAATTAAGTGTCATAAACATGAAATATTTTGTTTTTCCGTCAAACTCTTGGATGGTATTGTGTATCCAGGCTCTTTGGATCATTGGATCAGTGACATCAATCTTAGACATCTGTGATAATTAGGTTGCCAGGTGAGCCCAATTAAAAGAACTACTTAAGGATGTTCCACATTATTATGCAGGCCACAGGTTTCAAGCAATATGGGAAAGAAAAAGGATCTCTGCTGTGGAAAAGCGTCTTGTGCAATGCCTTGGACAAGGTATGAAAACATTAGATATTTTACAAAACTTAAGCGTGATCATCGAACTGTGAAGATTATGATGGTTACTTGTTTCAAACAAGTAACCATTTCACGCACAATGTGCAGAATGTTAAGAGCTCATTGGTGAAAACACGGGTGGGGGTGTTCGTTGAGTCTGAGTTAATGATTGGATTCTGTGGCGAGCTCGTTTGACCAGAGAATCTTAAACACGCACGCACACACATGTAACGGGAGGCTGTCCAAGTTCTCAAGTGAGAAACTAAGTTGATTAACAACTGATTCTAAATCAAGTATCTTACTTCACCATAATATGGTTTCTAATTATATTTCATGTTATATCATGTTTTGGTCTCATTGCTGAAGAAGCATCTGCTTGCAATTTTGATGGAAGCTAATTAAACCAATGCTTGGATTATTTTATTAGTATTCCCAGATGTTTTCCAAACAGATTATTATAACACAAATTTACAGATGTAGAATGAAATGCTGATTAAACAAATATTGTGGAATAGGTTACAACAGTAAAGTTTTACACCTCAAGTGTGAAACTACCTACTGATGGATGTGTAAAAGTAGCCAACTAAAAGGAGTAGTAAGACATCCAATAGACTGATTAGCACAATTTGTCAATCATCTGAAAATCATTTGTCTCACCGACTTTTCTTCACAACTTTTTTTACAAACCTTTTGTGATTTGCCTATGTTAAGACAAAATAATAATGAATTTGATGTATTGAAGCAATATAGAAGATGCTTTTGCATTGTCTTTTATATATTTGAGTTGGGAGGATTGGCTGGTAAAATTAGGGCATCCACCAGCCACAGGATGGCTTAATTTCCCAGTTTGGTTTTGAGTTTGAACTGCAACTGCTTGAAAGAAAATAACTTGGATTGAAGATGGCAGATGTTTCCATGGTAACACAGTCCACAGAATGTCTTATGTCTCGGTCATAGAAGTAAAAAAAAATGCAGCTGTATACCATGTTATTTCTAACTGGTCATATATCAATTATATGAGAAAATGTTGTCAAACATATTGGCTAAATAATAAAGTGACTATAGTATTACTTGCCAGTGTGACTAAAATGTTAGTTCGAGGCCCTTTTGTAAATGTGATGGCACTTGAACTTAATTGAATTGCTGCTTTTTTAAGGGCAATTGATTTGGCTATTTTTCTAGATGACCTTAATGCCCTGGTCGATGACCTTAGTGCTTTTGCAAAAATCCCTCCCTGAATACAAGGGTGGTTTAAAATAAAAAAAAATTTGATAGCAGGTTTCTTTGTTTCTTGGGACCTAAAATGAGCTCTTAGTTTTTTCAGAGTTTAGAAGTTTTTTGTCATCCAATTATTTATATTCAAAACACAGGCTTCCAGGGTGTGCAATTTTGTGGTTTCTTTCTTTTACTGAAATGTACATCTGTGTGTAATCAGTGTAGCAGTGCAAGTTGACATAGTGTTTCTGAATTACACCACCAAGAGGCAACATATCTAGCGAGAACAGTAGAGGTCCCAAAACAGATCCTTGAGGAACACCAAAGCATACCTTTTTAATTTTTTTTGGAGGAAATAAACATCCATAGATACAAACTGATATCTTTCCGATTGATAGGATCTGAACCATGCAAGAGAATGGCCCAATATTGTTTTCCAATCTGTCTAGAAGAATATTGTTGTCAATGGTATCGAAGGCAGCACTAAGGTTAAGAAACACAGAACAGAAGCACAGCCTTGGTCGGATGAAACTTGGAGGCCATTTATCACATTCACAAGTGCAGTCTCAGTACTATGATAGGGTTTAAACCCAGACTGGAGCTTTTCATAAGTATTATTAGTCTTTAGGAATGCACTGTTGTTGGGCGACCACTTTTTCAAATATTTCTGACAGAAATGGTAGATTTGAAATAGGCCAGTAGATTTTAGCCTTTATGGATCAAGGTTTTTAAAGTGGATTCACTACACACAATTTAAGGGAGTTTTATTACACACCCAGAGATTAGGGAGCAATTAATTATTTTAGCATATGCGGGCCAAGCACAGGGAGTGTCTCCTTTAGTAATTTAGTTGTGATAAGGTCCAGTTGACAGCTGGAAGGCTATGATGCCTTTATTATTTTAGTGAAAGATTCAAGGGATACAGGATAAAATAATTCCAGTGTCGTTCCTAAGGGTTAACTGTTCTGTGTAATCTCACTGTTTTGTGCAATCTCAGGACAAGTGAGTTTAGGAGAAATAAACTCACCTGTCGTATTATGCATTTCATGCTTCTTGAAGGGGCACTCCAGCCATCAAACACCTCAAAATTTTTTTCCAGGTAATTTTTTCAACATCATAGTAAAAAACACATTTTCAATGCATTCTACAATTCCTAAACTGGCCTCCGTAGGTTTTTGAGTTCACTTAATGAAACTACAGGAGAAGAGATCAGTTGACTTCCGTATCTGTTCTCGTCACGCCCCTGAATCAAGTTGTTTGGATACTAAAACCTTGCACTTTTTGTGGGAACATTACACATTTCATTCTTCCGTAAATAGCTAAATAGCTTATATGAAGAATTAGTGGATTTTTTTCAACAATGGCGAGTGCAATTCATCAAACAATTCAACTTTGATGAAGTGTTATTGATTGGTAATATCCAACCACATTTCAGCTAGAATAGAGTGAGGAAGAAATAAAGGAAGGGTCCTGCCCAACTTTATCAGTTGAATCAATATAGCATATTATAATTGTGTGAATAATTGGAGGAAAGAACATGAAATTAATATAATGCCACAGAATGCTGCTAACTCTGTTCTTTTTAAGGCCAGGGTGGTTGTATACTTTTAGGTGCAATTGTTTGGAAATAACGACCGAAAGACTGGTTATAGTAATGAGTGATTAGCTAATTGGCTAACTAGTTTGTTTCTATCTGGAGTGGAGGTAGCATCATTAGCTTTAATGTAGCTATTGGTGATTGTATAAATACTTGAAGGAACAAATGTAAAATTAAAAATAATCTGTTGCAGATTCTAGGTAAATCTGTACCTAATAAAGAGTAGGGCTTATAGCTTTGGGACAAGCTAATCACCTACCGTCCTTTTGTTTTTCTTAACTTCTGTAATAATTTGCTTACTAACCGAGTGTAGTCCATGAAGGTATTCGAATAGCTGTAGTGTTGGATATCATGAGATCTACTATAAAATGCTAACTAATGTTATATTAGAGCAGGATTCATGGTGCTAATCAAATGGCTATAGTATTGTTTATCACAAGATCTACTATAAACTTTTTACTAATGTTATGTAAGAGCAGGATTCATGACAGTAATCGTATAGGTGAAGGATTTATTGTTTACTGGTTGGCTGTAATTGTCCTGCTAAAGTTACAGTAGGGAGGCGAAGTGTTACTGTTTACGTCTAGACGTTGTGTAGGGAGGGGAAGTAGGGTTAACCACTGCCTTATCTAACACAACACAATCATTGTTCTACATCCATCTAAACCAAAAATATTCTGTATACCATTTTAACAACCAAACTGATTGTCCCTTTTTTGTATTCCAGACAATATTGAGTGGCAGCCTCCCATTTTTTTCCTGTAGTAGATGTTTTGAGGACAGGGAAAGACAGGGAAAAGTTGTCATTTTGCCCGCCTGTGTGGTTGTTAGAGGTAAATGAACTTCTGCTGATACAAAGGCTTTCATGAGGCTGATGATCTATTTGATGAACTGTAACTACTTTAACCATGTAAAGATTTGGATAAATGTTAAAATACAATTACCTCTTTTTAAATAAGTTCCAGCTTGATAAAGAAATAAACATTTGACCTCAGAACTTCTAACTAAATACATAGAAATATCAAACATTGTGCACACATTATTATTTGGATCAACACAATGTATAGCAGGGAGGTCCAACCTTGGTCATTGAGAGCTACCATCATGTAGGTTCTCTCCAACCACACATATTGTAGCTTCATTCAGTTTACTGCCAGTTAGTTATTAGAACAATATTTTATGAATGATGATTGGAGTGAAAACAGGACAGTAGCTATCCAGGACCAGAGTAGGACATGCTTGTATTACAGTAACTGTATTTGCAGAAAACAGGGCCAGTTTCACGGACACAGATTAAGGATAGTCCTGGACTAAATAACCAAGTTGAATGGAAATGTCCATTGATCTTGCTTTTTAGTCCAAGACTAGACTTTATCCATGTCCATGAAACCACACTTTATAGTTGAATAGTAATGCTGCATTGTTTTAAAACATCACCAGTTACAGGCTGAGTAAGAAAAATCTAAACATAATACCATTTATTAGAGGTAAGGTTGGAGGTGTTTTGGTTAATGTACAGATTTATACATTTAAAACATCACAACAGATTAATGTGTGATGATGGTCAAGGTGAATATAAATTTTTCATATTATCTATACAATACCCAATAGTGGGCTGTGGGTTTATTGAAGTCCCTTGACTAGCCTGAAAGTATTTGTAAAATGTCCATCACATGCACATAATGTAAACAATCAAAACTTTTATAAGTGCCAGTTCATCTACAAAAATAGTTGAAACCAAACGCACTTCACCTTATGAATTTGTATTTGAAACAATTAAAGTCAGTTTATATCAATAGGGGACCACAGCAGTGTCTGTGTTTTAATGAATGAAAGCTATTTTCTAAAGGCCTCACCAAATGATTTGACAGATACCAAGCCTGAAACCTAGCAAGGACTTGGAGGTGGCCAGTCTTGGGAATCTAAAAGGTACATGGCCTACTGCAGTAAGTTTTTTTTATCAGTACAGAGATCAGTGGAGATAGGAATTGGTGGACTGTGAGCACAGATTTTGTGTAGCATCAACACAGTTCGGCAGTCTTGGGTAGAAACAGCGAGAGGTCTAGAGGTACAGCATGGGTTGACAGGAAGATCACCAACAGTAGTGGACACTAGGACAGAGACAGGAAGCAGTCATCACGCCACATGGCCCTTATCCTCCTAGGACCTACCACTGAAACAAGAATGGACATGCCTTACGGTTTAGTATCTCGATGTCCAACTCTGATATTCAAAATAATTATATACCTGTTTCAAGGGTGCAGGAGAACATCAAGATGGGAAGTACTAAACAGTCTGGTACAAGATACTTAGCTTCATGGAAGTACATGCAATCAACAGCCATGACATGGGCACCAGTACAGCAAGGTGGACTCAGGACAGAGACAGGAAGCAGTCATCAGGCCATGTGGTCTTCAGGGATATTAAAATGGTTGTGTACCTCTCTGCCTGACAGTAAGATCAATTAGGCAACCATGTCAATAATCAACAGCAATCATGTGCTTCACTTGAACCGTGACATGATATTGACATAACCCTAACACAGTTTTACCTGCTGCATTGATGGCTTGTTTATGGCCCATATTGTCATTGTGGTATAGGACACCCAGGTGTGTTCTCTGCTTCATGCCCTGGAATGAGAAGTGTTTCCTGTTTACTTCAGATGAGAAATGTGGAAGACCTCCAAGTCATCAATGAATTCATAGACACATAGCAACACATCAAAATCGCATCAAAATTTAATTTGATTGATTTGACGCCGGCTTTCATCTCCAGGCGGCTTCACGGTCTTCCTTCGCAAGACCACCAAACTGTATTGATGCTACATAAAGATTATGGTCACAGTCCACCCATCATATCTTTATTGCTGGACAATACTTGGAACACTGATTGACCTTATTATAATGGGCTGTGTACCTTCAGATCCCCCACCCGTTACAGCCAGAAGAGGACTGGCCACCCCATTAAGTCTGGCCTCTCTCTAGGTTTCTTCCCAGGTCCCTCCTACTAGGGAGTTTTTCCTAGCCACGGTGCATCACTTGTGTTGCTTGCTTTTGGGGGTCTCGGGCCGGGTGTCTGTCAAAGCACTTTGTGACAACTGCTGTTGTATAAATTTGATTGATTGATCATTAGATATTGAAAAATGGCTATCTATGACTAAACACACTTATCAGTATGTTTGAATAGCACCGTTTGTGTTTTTTACTTTGAGTAAATGCCTGTCACAGATCTGTGTCTAGACCACAGAGAAAAGCTCTTGAAAGGTGACTGACTCTGGGTCCAGCCACTTCTTCCTCAAGCGCTGGTCTGAAGTCAGCGGTGCTTGTTGGCAATGCACTTCCTTCCCCTCATCAGTCCAGGTGTGGACATCAGAAATGTGATGCAGAAAGGATTTCCATATTCTTTGAAGAACCTTAATAAAATAGTATAGTTTATGATCATATCTCAAACAACATTCAGATGAACTAAACTAAACATCACTTGTGGTAGTGGGTATGTCAATGCTGTAAGCCCACTGCAATAGAAACCTATCTTTTTGTCACCACCACAGTTGGCTGTAGAGTTCCACAGGTGATTGCCAACTGATTGTATATCTAAAGTGTCAGCCTGCCACGTCCCCACTACTTAGCCTTGGCACTGAACTTCTCGTTTAGCCCTGGATTCATTAAAACATGTATAAATGATAAGATCATCATTTATAGTTTTTACAATGCTAATATTTTGTAACGACCACATCCAAACTACTGTTACATGGTATCAGTGTGATGGCTCAACAGCCAGTCAAATAAGGGTCCTTCACTTACCTTTGCAACATGCCATGTGTGAACTTCATGCCGGATTTCCACAATCTGTGAGTTGTAACAACAGCAACATTGAGTCCTTGATTGACAACATTGAGTCCAGTTCATCCAGTCCACATTTGAAACCTATTGGCTCCGTGCCAAAAAAACTGGTGGCTTCAGTGACCTGAAATAATGTTAGAAAAGACGTAAGTAATATTTAAAAAGTAATATTAAAAAAGTATGACTCGTAGACAATCATTTTGGGCCCTTGCCAGTTCCTCTTCCCGGGTCGTAGATCCTTATCTAGGAGTTGATGGCATGGGAGTCTGTGACAAAATCTATGAAACAGGCACAACATGTACTATGGATGTGTGTAGGGGAAGGGCCCATTTCAGTACATCTAACTTGTTTTGGTAGTTTGTACACAGTTGATGGTTTTGAGAAAGGCAGTTTATGTGTGGGGGAAATCCATGTTCTTTCACAAGTAAATGTAATTCATTGTAATAACAATGACGGTGGCTTTGTAAAAGGGGCCATGTATCCCTGAATAAAAAAAATAAAAATAAGACAAGATTTCTGCAATGTTCACATGTACTAACTAGACCAAATTAATTAAATCCATTCAATTATTAGGACCAGTTCAAACTGTGATTTTTACAAAAACATTTGATAACACATGATAATTCACCAACCCACTCATTATACACTGCTCAAAAAAATAAAGGGAACACTAAGATAACACATCCTAGATCTGAATTAATGAACTAATCGTATGAAATACTTTCGTTTTTAAAATTATCAATGGAAATCAAATTGATCAACCCATGGAGGTCTGGATATGGAGTCTCACTCAAAATCAAAGTGGAAAACCACACTACAGGCTGATCCAACTTTGATGTAATGTCCTTAAAACAAGTCAAAATTAGGCTCAGTAGTGTGTGTGGCCTCCACGTGCCCGTATGACCTCCCTACAACGCCTGGGCATGCTCCTGATAAGGTGGCGGATGGTGTCCTGAGGGATGTCCTCCCAGACCTGGATTAAAGCATCCGCCAACTCACTCTCATCTGTGGTGCAATGTGGCGTTGGTGGATGGAATGAGGCATGATGTGCTCAATTAGATTCAGGTCTGGGGAACGGGCGGGCCAGTCCATAGCATCAATGCCTTCCTCTTGCAGGAATTGCAGACACTTCAGCTTGATGAGGTCTGGCATTGTCTTGCATTAGGAGGATCCCAGGGCCAACTGCACCAGCATATGGTCTCACAAGGGATCTGAGGATCTCATCTCGGTACCTAATGGCAGTCAGGCTACCTCTGGCGAGCACATGGAGGGCTGTGCGGCCCCGCAAAGAAATGCCACACCACACCATTACTGACCCACTGCCAAACCGGTCATGCTGGAGAATGTTGCTGGCAGCAGAACGTTCTCCACTGCGTCTCCAGACTCTGTCACATCTGTCACGTGCTCAGTGTGAACCTGCTTTTATCTGTGAAGAGCACAGGGCGCCAGTGGCGAATTTGCCAAACTTGGTTTTCCCTGGCAAATGACAAACGTCCTGCATGGTGTCGGGCTGTAAGCACAACCCCCACCTGTGGACGTCGGGCCCTCATGGAGTCTGTTTCTGACCGTTTGAGTGGACACATGCACATTTTTGGCCTGCTGGAGGTCATTTTGCTGGGCTCTGGCAGTGCTCCTCCTGCTCCTCCTTGCACAAAGGCGGATGTAGTAGTCCTGCTGCTGGGTTGTTGCCCTCCTACGGCCTCCTCTACGTCTCCTGATGTACTGGCCTGTCTCGTGGTAGCGCCTCCATGCTCTGCACACTACGCTGACAGACACAGCAAACCTTCTTGCCACAGCTCGCATTGATATGCCATCCTGGATGAGCTGCACTACCTGAGCCACTTGTGTGGGTTGTAGACTATGTCTCATGCTACCACTAGAGTGAAAGCACCCCCAGCATTCAAAGGTGACCAAAACATCAGCCAGGAAGCATAGGAACGGAGAAGTGATCTGTGGTCACCACCTCCTTTATTGGGGTTGCCTTGCTAACCGCCTATAATTTCCACCTGTTGTCTGTACCATTTGCACAACAGCATGTGAAATTGATTGTCAATCAGTGTTGCTTTCTGAGTGGACAGTGTGATTTCACAGAAGTGTGATTGATTGACTTGGAGTTACATTGTGTTGTTTAAGGGCCCGTCCACACGAAGACGCGTTTCGCTGTATATGTATACATTTTTTATCGTATTGGCGTTTCGTCCACACGGATCCGGTGTTTGGGAGAGTGAAACCGCTATTTTTTTAAACCGGGTCCCAAAGTGGATAAATCTGAAAACGACACCCTTGCGGTTTTGTGTGTACAGCCAATCTGTATATTTTGTGAAACAATGATGTCATTACATAACGTGTCACACGTAACAGCAACAACAATAATGGCGGACTACATTATTGTGTTCGTGCTGCAGAAACTACTAAGCCTACTAGCTTTATTACAGCAAAATCTATTGCTTCTATGCAACTGTGGTGAGCAACAAGCGATAATGGACAACACCATACGCCACATGCTCTTAGATCCACCGCAAAAGACAACCAGGAGATCAACCAGGAGAAAATTTGGGATAAGACCAGGTAGAACTAGCAGTTGGTGGGACAACTTTGTCAATGGCGTTGTTGTGGAAGATGAATGGACATGGAAGGTTATGCGCATGCTCAAAGTCTGCTTCTCCATGTATAGTGTATCTCTGTGGCAGAATTACAGCGCCCCATACTGGTCTGGCATATATACTACACCGTTTTCAGTCGGTTTCAGTGGTTTCGTTTGTACGAAGATATTTCTTGAGACGATGCCGTGTTTACAAGTAAAAAACAAATCGGATAGGGAACGCACCGGATTCGTGTGGACGTGGCCTAAGTGTTCCCTTTATTTTTTTTAAGCAGTGTATGTCTTGTAATTAGAACATTACGGTGCATGTTTTTTATTTTATTATCCTACTGGAAAATGACATGGCACAAATTGATTTGCAGACCCAAAACTGTACGAACGATGCTTATCATTTTTTTTGTAGTTGATATGAATTGTTCAGTGAATAGTAATACAAATATTGGTGATACAAACTCGGTGATTGTTAACTGGAGGGAGCTACACCAACAGACACAGACACAAGGTGTTCTTGTTTACGGGCATTTATTAGCCTTCAAAAATGGCGTGACAACTGAATAAAAACATAGATATCACCTTAGTTACAGAAATAAGAATATTTTCACAGAGAATAGTACATTAACAACAAGGAACCACGTTAGATTCACTGTTAATGAACCGTCATACAGTTATGCTTTTACGTTGATAATTAAATATTAAAAGGAACTATGCATACCTCATTGGCCGCATTAACTCCCAAGGTAGTGAAAAAACAGGTAATAAAGGCAAGTTTGTCTCTTGGTAAACTTTGAAATATAATGACATTAGTGAATTACTTAATGAGCTGCATTTGGCTCGGAATGTAGCATGCTCTGATACTGGCGTAACATCTATAAACGTCCGGACCAACCGAACTTCCGAACTATAGTCACACTACGTAAACTGATCAGCTTGTACAAATATAAGTAAAGAAATGCAGAAAAATATAAATATTTTATAATATATTTAAATTTGGTTTCTTATCAAATTAAAACTACTCTTTTATGGAACTTAAATTATGCAACTGTCTCTGCTGGCAGCTAAGGTTGGATTATGTGAATAATGTTTGTTTATAATAAAAGCTATGTTGAACTCTAACAACTGTAATTTAGACAGTTTCTATATTCAATTAGCCATAATATATGCTAGCTAGTCTTCATAGCTTTCCTGGATATAGCAAACATTGTTTGAACAGAATGTTTCAGTAGATTGCTGTTCTTTCTAAATGATTCATTACATGTAACAAATTAATTATCTTAATTAATTAATATTTAAATATGAAATATTTAGGAGCAATGCGGATTTCGTCCTGGTCGTGGAACAACGGATCAGATCTTTACTCTCGCAAGGATCCTGGAGGGGGCCTGGGAGTATGCCCATCCTGTCTACATGTGTTTTGTGGATTTGGAGAAGGCGTATGACCGGGTCCCCCAGGAGCTACTGTGGGAGGTGCTGCGGGAGTATCAAGGCGTAGTCTGAGGATCTCATCGCTGCTTTTTGCGGATGACGTGGTCCTGATGGCAGCCTCGGCCTGTGACCTTCAGCACTCACTGGATCTTTTCGCAGCCGAGTGTGAAGCGGATGGGATGAGGATCAGCACCTCTAAATCTGAGGCCATGGTTCTCAGCAGGAAACCGATGGAGTGCCTACTCCAGGTAGGGAATGAGTCCTTACCCCAAGTGAAGGAGTTCAAATACCTTGGGGTCTTGTTCGCGAGTGAGGGGACAATGGAGCGGGAGATTGGTCGGAGGATCGGCGCAGCGGGGGCGGTATTACACTCAATATATTGC
>JACXGM010008908.1:14111-28394 GCA_016801145.1 Umbra pygmaea | reverse complement strand
TATATATATATATATATATATATATATATATATTATATATATATATATATATATATATATATATATATATATATATATATATATATATATGCAATATATAATTTAGCCACAGCTTGTTTTGTTTTGGGGTCAATTAATTATGCCAACATTTTAGAAATGACAGCTAAAAGGGAGGTCGATCGGTTGACTTCCTGATCTTTATTTGTCCCTTTTTATTCTCCAATCGACTCGATTACAAGATAGACTTAATTCAAAACTAACAGTGTAGTTTAGAAAATGTTGCGGTGACGTCACTGTATACATTTCTGGACACTTAAGTTGGCAGAGTTGGGAATTATCAAACGTGCTGAGGTATTTTTATTGATTGTCATGTCAGAAACATGAATGGCACAATGACTTTAAGCTGTTTAGGTGTCTGGAGTTTTTCTTTACGATAATCGATTAAACTATTGAAAGCACACATTATTCACTGTGGCTGGTACAACATGTTTAAAGTCAAGCACTCAGGCATGGCACAAGCAGCAGATCCATGAGAATTTACAGGTGAAGCCAGCTCAGATTCGCACAGATTCCAGGATGTTCCCATGCACCCCGACACAGCCTCACAGACCAGTCCCAAAAACAAAATTGGCATCACCCGGAAAACAATAAAATGCAGTTTCAATAAGACTTCTGGTATCTGAAGAATAAGTTCTGTACAAAAGTAATCGGCAAACAGTGTACGGAAGCAATATAGTCAATATCATTAAGTACACATTTATGGAGACAATATGTGGTCAAAAATAAGAGGTATGGAACCACTAATATTTTCCCCAGATTAATCCCAGACTTCCATTTTGAAATTCACACCTGGGATGTACTGTTAGGCGATGCCCTACAAGACACAAACCAAACAATACAAACTAGAGTGGACACTAACGTAAACACAACATTACATACTTTCAACTACCATATACTGACACCTCACGTCATGCAGCCTAACGAAGAACCATGAGATCCAGACAAAACATGCAAAATACGTCTAATCAACAGAACAGACAATTGTTTGATGAAAATAGGTGGAAAGGACATTTCCACACAAGGTTTTCTGCAAACTTTAAGAGATTCCTCCAGGATCCTGTAGCTTTCGAGTCAGACCCAACATCATGGAATGCTATGCACTGCCACTTGTCTGGGCAACCAATCCCCCAACCACGGTGTTAACACGGGGAAATTACAAACCACCGAGGTAATAATCCACTTTCCCAGAAAACAAGCCGATACTCTATACAGACCAAAAAAGACAACATTGCTTACAGATGCAATAACCACGTGCACCAGACTGGGTGAGTGGCCTAAATAGGCTGCCCAATTATTAATTAGGATACAAATTGATGGCAGGCGAGCTCATCATCTGATGTTGATCTAAACATCAGTAAATATCTGGCCCTCATGTTTAGTCATCGTCTGAAAATCAGTAAATTTACGGTCCACATGTACAGCTGCACTTAACTTTATGTTTACTGTTAATTTCAAAGATGTGCTTCTCTAGTAGATGTTAAGTTTCTATCCCCCTCTATGTTTCTCTCTCCTAAAAACACAGTCAAACTTCAGTGTCATCTGGTAGCTGGCAGACTTTTAGTCATCAAAGGACTGTTGAGTTGAAGATGACAATTCCTGATTCTAATGGTTTAAAGGGAAATTGAAAACATTTGACCCCGCTCACTGTAATTTGGCAAGAGGCACATCATTTGGATAACATGGAAATAATTTCCCCTGTAGAACCAACTCTTCTACAGATTGTATCCGGATCCCAGTTTCATCACCCAATAATATTATTGAATTTGTTCTCTTAATCTAAATGCTGGAACATTCACCATGACAATGTAATTATTTTGAGGGCTCCTATTTGCATGTTCCAGTTCTCTGCTAAGTCAATGTTAGGTTCTAAGGCCTTTATAGATAAATTAATAATCTGGAGTATTTAAAAACCATGAAACATTTAAATTGACTAATTTCACTTCCTGTAGGGCATAGTTGAGCTCTTTTTTTCCTCCCGCTACATCTGCAAAAACAGTTTTCAAATAAGCATCGCTAACCAGTTGAAACAGAAATCAGGGCTGAGTGTGAAGTGTGTTCATGTGGCTGTTTTTCTTTAGGGGTTCTAGCTCTCTACTTTCTTCTCCTCTTTTCTTCTCCTCTTGTCTTCTCCTTTTGTCTTCTCCTCTTCTCTCCTTTCCACCTCTATCCTCTTGTCATGCTTTCTTCTTCCCTCATCTCTCCTCCCCTCCTCTTCTTCCCTCTCCTCTCCGTAAGATTACATCTGAGAAAGGCATATTTGATTATTAATGTGATTCATTGTGTTGATGTTTGTTTCATGTGGTAGTAGCTGTGAATTCTGTTTGTCCTTCATAGTGGGCAAGTTAAATGTTATGATTTCCTTCACACTTGTAGCAATGTTAGACTGCAATCTATTCACTGGTGCTATCCTTGACAGCTATGATCCTTTGGTTAAAATGCAAGGCTATTGAAAAAAAACAAGGTAGCACATTGCTTTAACTCATACCCAGACAGTCGTTTAAAGTTCAACATGTGTTACCTTGACAATCACCACTTTATGGTAATTATTGAAGCTACTGAAATCACCATGGTAATGGCTGGATAGGTACTACATATGCATTTAATTCAAAAACGGACACCTTCATATATTCTAGATTCATTACATACAAAGTGACATATTTCAATCATTTTTTGTTTCAATCTTGATGATTACGGCTTACAGCTCATGGAAATAAAAAAATCCAGTATCTCAAAATATTAGAATAAAGAATTTATAATACAGAAATGTCAACCTGAGAGAACATTTGTAAAATAAGCCTGGGGTACTGCTGAGGTGGAATGGAAGCCCAGGTTGCTTACATAGCGGCCTTCAGCTTGGTTGTATTTTTGGGTCTGGTGTCTTTCATTTTCCTCTTGACAATACCCCATATATCCTCTTTGGGGTTTAGGTCAGGCAAGTTGGCTCACCAATCAAGCACAGTAATACCATGGTCAGCAGACCATTTACCAGTCATTTTGGCACTATGTGCAGCTACCAAATCTTGCTGGAAATGGAAATCAGCATCTCCATACAGCTTGTCAGCAGATGGAAGCATGAAGTGCTGTAAAATCTCCTGGTAGATGTCTGCATTGACTCTGAACTTGATAAAACACAGTGGACCAACACCAGCAGATCACATGGCCCCCTGACAACCCTCTCAAGGCTGTGGTTATCCCTGTTGTTTTTGCACCTTTTCCTACCACACTTTTCCCTTCCAGTCAACTTTCCATGAAGATGCTTTGATAGAGTACTCTGCGATCAGCCAGCCTATCAGCAATGACCTTCTGTGTCTTACCATCCTCATGGAGGATAACGATGAGTGTCTTCTGGACAACTTCCCCATGATTGTGGTTGTGTGTACTGAACAAGACTTGAGAGATTAAAGGCTCAGGAAAGTCTTCTCAGGTTCATATTTCTGTATTATAAATTCTTCATTCTAATATTTTGAGATACTGGATTGTTGACTGTAAGCTGTAATTCTCAAGATTGAAATAAAAAAGGCTTGTAATATGTCACTTTATTTGTAATGAATCTAGAATATATGAAGATCATATGTACATTTTTTAATTAAATTATGGGGGAGAAAGAACCTTTCCACAATATTCTATTTTTTTAGATGCACCTGGTATCATGTTCTCACTTACTTTGGTGACAACAACTCTGTACAGTTTTTTTGGAAAGGATCTAAGAGTACAAATGTGTGTTTGCCCCTAATTCTTCAGCAAAGTGACTAATTGATTTCTTTATTCTTTACCCCTTCAGGCAGCAATCTAATAAAACCAACCAAGGTTAATGACAGACCTTTTTTAGGTCAGCTGACAATATGACACTAATATGTGAAAACATGGCTGCGGGTTTTAGGTGACATGTTGTAGTTTATTCATGTTGACATGTCAACGTACACAATCGGTCAAAGGTATGAGAACACCCAGGTATTTACTTTTTATTAGAAATGGATACATTCATTCACCAAGCTAGCATATCAGAAATTGTAGTCAAAACATGATTGATTATGCATGAGCTAAAGGTTTCATCATTAGGACAATGAGTCCTAATGAGTCCATAGCTGCTGAAAATGTTTGCAGTTGTAAACTCAGCGGCCATTTCATTAGGTACATCTGTTCAACTGCTTGTTAACGCAAATATCTAATCAGCCAATCATGTGGCAGCTAGTCGATGGGCTTTTTTTGAGTATTTAAGAAAGTGCTGATCTACTGCACAACCATCTCTAGGTTTTACAGACAATGGTCTGAAATAGACAAAATATCCAATGAGCTAATTTTCTCTGGGCGTGAATGCCTTGTTGATGGCAGAGGTCAGAGTATGAATGGCCAGACTGGTTTGAGCTGATTGAAAGGCAACAGTAACTGAAATATCCACTTGTTACAACCAAGGCATGCAAAAGAGCATCTCTGAACGCACAACACGTAGAATCTTGAAGCAGATGGGCTACAGCAGAAGACCACACCGGGTGGCATTCCTATCAGCTAAGAACAGGAAACTAAGGCTACAATTTGCATATGCCCACCAAAACTGGACAATAGAAGATTGGAAAAATGTTGCCTGGTCT
The DNA here is from genome assembly GCA_016801145.1 of Umbra pygmaea. NCBI lineage: Eukaryota > Metazoa > Chordata > Actinopteri > Esociformes > Umbridae > Umbra > Umbra pygmaea. The sequence goes on along the minus strand of JACXGM010008908.1, from coordinate 23,745 downwards.
GATAAGTCTCGATTTCTGCTGTGACATTCAGATGGTAGGGTCAGAATTTTGCATAAACAACATGAAAGCATGGATCCATCCTGCGTTGTATCAACGGTTCAGGCTGGTGGTGGTGTAATGGTGTGGGGGATATTTGTTTTGGCACGCTTTGGGCCCCTTAGTACCAATTGAGCATCTTTTAAATGCCACAGCTTACCTGAGTATTGTTGCTGACCTTGTCAATCCTTTTATGACCACAGTTTACCCATCTTTTAATGGCTACTTCCAGCAGGATAGTGCGCCATGTCACAAATCTCACAATCTCAAACTGGTTTCTTAAACATAACAATTAGTTCACTGTACTTAATGGCCTCCAGTCACCAGATCTCAATCCAATCAAGCACCTTTGGGATGTGGTGGAACGAGAGATTCACATCATGGATGTGTAGCCGACAAATCTGCTGCAACTGCGTGTGCAATAATGTCAATATGGACCAAAATCTCTAAGGAATGTTTCCAGCACCTTGTTGAGTCTGTAACACGAAGAATTTAGGCAGTTCTGAAGGCAAAATGGGGTCCAACCCAGTACTAGCAAGGTGTACCTAATGAAGTGGCTGGTGAGGGCTTGTGAATAATTGATTAATTATAAATCAATAATTTGATCAGCATTTGCAACATTAATAGTCTTGGATGTAATTTCTATCAAAAACATAAATAATCCCTGGGCGTTTTAAAACGTTTGACCGGAAGTGTATATGATGATTTACATATAGCTTGAGATCCTGGAAGCTATTTCAGGGCTGTGATGCAAAACTTTCCAGACAGCCCATAAATATTGGACAGTTTGAGCTTTACCAATGGTAGTCCAGTAGTTCTCCCACCGTTGGCTCCTCAATGTACCATGATATGCACAGCCTTTGTGTGGGAAAAATTCACCCGAAACATGAACGTCTTCAACTGGTGAGATATTGCACTGCATTGAGCCTCTGCTGTTGTCCTGATTTAGAGTCCAGCAGTGGCCCCCTCCCTTCTGTCCAGCGATCACTGATACAAATCTCTCTGATTAAGTACCGTCTGCTTCACAGCCAGCTAGAGTCAGCAAAAGTGTCCTGTAGCTCTGCCAACGTGCTGTCATGGCGTCCTCCACCCAACAATTTATCCCCTCTCTTCCTTTCTGCCAGCCTGCTTTAGTAGCCTGAGTTTATGACCAGGGGCTGGATGGATCTGGCTTGGACACTGACGGCCTCTGCTGTCCAGGGTTGAGTCCTAATGGCACCCTATCCCTTCATGCACTACGTTTAACTAGAATATTTAGGGAATAGAGTACCTTTTGGGCCAGTTGGAGGCAACTTTTTGGTCGATAGAGAGGAATCAGGCTTGGGTAATTACCTGAGACACTTTATAAATACGAACCTCTAGGGTCTACATGTCTCTCAGCATAGAGAGTTATTAGTTGTTTCATAACTGAGACCTGGTTCAGTTTAGAATCTATATGCAATCCTATGGAGTTGATAATGAGGGATTTGTGAATGACTATGGAGCTCGTTTTCAGGTGTCAATCAGAATTAGAAATTCTATATTTTGTCTTTGACTTACCGAGTCTGGGATTAAGCGTGAAAGACAATTGGATAATAAGAATATATTTCCAAGAACATTGGAAAAATGTTTGCGTCTCAAGTGAAATGCAAAAAAAAAACATGTTGTGTTATCTGCTTCTACTTTTTTAGTTACAGGTTTTATTTGATGTGGATGAACAGAGGTGACAGAACGAGGCACGGTGTTGTACAGATGTTAAACTGTATTTGATGCCTCCCCAGTGACACAGCAGACTAACATACTGCATCTCAGTGCTAATGCCTCAATATAGCCTCTGTTCTGAGGCTGCACATCCCACAGCTTCTGTGGCAATAACGGATTTGACATTTACAATTTGGGAAAAATAAAATATCTTTATTATTAGAGTATGTGACGTTTAAAGTTGACTCTACAAACATTTTACAGAACTCTGGAACCCTGCCATCGGTCAGCAGCCCGGGTCCAGTAACCGGTTACAAGCGCATGGTCATCCCCACCCAACCGCCTCTGACAGCCACCAAAAAGTCCACTCCCAAGGTTGCGGGCCCAGGGGGAACCCTCCCCCACCCCTCCAACCCTCCCTCCTCCTCCCCCGTGGCCAGGCCCCAGTTCCAAACTGCCCCCCAGCCCGTCCCGGCATCTTACGCTACGGCCTCCACTCCAAGTCAACCCACCTTCAATGTACAGGTATGCAGATATGCCCTTGAGCAAGGCACTGCACACGCCCCTGATACCACTTAAGTGGAACCTCTCTGTCAGCAGTATGTGTGTGTCACTGACAATATTTTTCTTATTTTCTTCGATGTCCCCATTTTTATTTTCCTCTTCCTCGTCTTAACAAGGTGAGATCTGCACAGCCCGGCCCTCAGCACCAGTCCCCTGGCCCGCCCCAGCAGCTTGCCCAGCAGCCCATTCGGGGTCCAGCCCAGGTCCAGTACATGGCTGCCCAGCCAAGGGGCCCTGACTTTGCCTACGGGCCTCCACAATCAGGCTTTGCCCCACAAGGTGCGTAAGGTCTTTTTAAATTGAAAATGTTTTTAGGAACAATGATGCCAGAAAGTGTTAGTTAGCAAGGTAACCTTTTAAATTATGAGTTAAATTGTCGGTAAAATGTATGCATGAATATTTATATTGTCCCCGACCAATGAAATAATTTTTAGAGGCGTTGACCTAACCTTAAAAGTCCATTATACATGTGCCTGCCTAGCTGTATATTGAAAATTAACTTGAAATGCAAATCTACAGTATGCCTACACATTTAAAACAACACTGTAGTTTACTTATAAAGAACTTTGTAAACAACTGAGTGTTTCCCCATGAACAGCAAAATTTCAAGACACCATGTTTATTGATGCCATGTTTTATCTATTGTATCAGTATTAGACAGAAGTAAATGTGATAAATGAGCTGCATTCATAAGTAGGCCTGTATCAAACACACTAGAGGTGTAATTAACGATAGATATGTAAATAAACACCACTCTGCTATTTCACACTAGAGACTGCTGAATCTGTAAAATATAATGTATTTTATTTAAAATTTGGCATAAATATAAATAAAAAAAATAAACATGCAGCTCGAACTTTGCCATGGATTGATGATTCAGCATTGTATCAATTCAATGTTAAGCAAGCCATGTGCGAAATGTGAGCATTAACGAGCCAGCTGTTAGCGAAAGGCAGACAAGCATTTTCCAGTCTTGTAGAACATTTCAATTCTGAGCTGGAATGTGAATCTAACTGAAGATTAACTGGTCAAGAACTTCAGTCACTTTGTCAAATCTAACATACTGATGTGGCTGAAGATATTGGGACCTCGTTAGTCAAATAATGCACAATTCACTCAAAAAGTGTTGAAATAAAAAACAAACTTATGTGATCTACACATGCATGTCTTTGGTTTGCAGTAGAAAACCAAAGAAAATATCTGTGGAAAAAAATGGATTCTTGCTTATTGTGTAAAGAGGTTCACAGGGGCCTGACAATATTATTGATACACTTTAGAACAGTGATATCGAAACATGGCCCGGCAGAGCTACTGTTCTGATTGTTTTCAGTCCAACCCTAATCTAGCACACTTGATTCTTATAACTATCTAGTTATTATTACTTAGAGACCCTGCTTTAGAGGTTCTATTAATTAATTGTATTGTAGTGACACAGTGCCTTGCATAGGTTCCACCCTGAAGCCACCCTGAAGGTTTCTACATATTGTAACTTAGTGTGTATATCCAAGAATGAAAGCATTGTATTGGAATTTTTACCAATTTGTTTTACACAACAAACCGAACTAACAAAAATATTTTATATTGTGACACAAAAGTTAATGAAAAGAGACATGTTTTTGATACCTTAGTATTCACCCCTTTGAATCAACACTTGGGAGAACCACCTTTGGCTGCAATAGCACATGTGACACTTTGGGGGGAAATGTCTACCAGTTTTGCACTTCTGGAACCTGCAGTTTTAGACGATTCTTCCTGGCAAAATTGCTGAAGCTCTGCCAGGTTGAATGGAGACCGTTGGTGAACAGCAATTTTCAAGTCCTTCAAAAGATTCTCAATCACACTGAGGTCTGAGCTTTGACTGGGCCATTCTATGAAATGTAGGTTCAGGTTCAGTGTAGCTTTGGCTGCGTGTTTATGGAAATTATCCTGCTTGACATTTAACTTCAACCCCAGTCTCAGGTGTCTTGCTGACTGAAACTGGTTTTCCTCTATAATTGTCTAGTTTTTGGCTCCAACCATCTTGCCCTCAATCCTGACCAGTTGCTCAGTCCCTACAAATTCATTCCCACAACCTGATGCTGCCACCACCATGCTTCCTTGTGGGGATAGTGTTCTCAGCGTTTTGCGTTAAGGCCAATAAGTTCAGTTTTGTTTTCATCAGACCAGATAACCTTTTTCCACTTGTTTCCAGTGTCTCCCACATGCATTTTGGCAAACTGGATATTCTCCACACCACACATCCATGAAGCCCAACTTTGTGGAGCTTCCAGGTTACAGTTGTCCCATGGAGAGTTTCTCCCACCTCAGCTGCAGATCTCTCCAGCTCCTTCAGAGTTACCATTGGTCTCTTGGTTGCTTCACTGACTAATGCCCTCCTTACCCGGTCACTGAGTCTAACAAACTCAGGGGTCCTCCAGAAACAAGTGTATTTATTTTGAGATCATATGACTGTATTGCGCACAGGGTGGACTCCATTCACCTAATTATGTGAGTTTTGAGGGCAGTTGTTGAACCAGAGCTCATTTACGGGATTCATACATTTACATTTTAGTCATTTAGCAGATGCTTTTATCCAGAGCAACCTACAGTGAGTGCATACATTTATGAGAAAATAGGTGAAACATCCACAACTCAGTAGAAAGAGCATTCAATATTTGAAAGAGTGAACAGGGAGGTTCCAAAGGGGGTGAGTACCTATGTAACCAGCATTTTTTATTATTATTATTATTATTTGACTTCCGTCACAGTAACATAGTATTTTGCCCCTTCAAAGTGTTCGGCATGTTGTGTAAAACAAACGGTAAAATCCCAATAATATCCTAATTCATTCCAGATTATCACACTACATAATGTGGAAAAATGCAAGGGGCTTTATAAAAGGCACTGTACTTCTAACAGACCATTCTATTTCAGTCACATAATCACTAATCTAGCCAGTTGAAATGGAGAAAAGTATTCAATCTGTTGTCTCTTTAACAATGTTTATCCCACTGATCATGGAAAAGAGAATGAAAACTAAAGGGATGTCTGAGGAAGTTAGAAAGAAGGTAATAGCCAAGCATGGTTAACGTAAAGGCTAGAGACTATCTTTAAAGCACTGTTGCCAATATGAGGTATAAGACATTTAAGTCCCATGGGGCCATATTCAACATCCGTGGGCATGACCATAAGAGGAAAACTAACCCAAGAATGAAGAGAATGACTGTTCAATTGTTGAAGAAAGAACCAAGGAAAACAAACACGAGGCGACATTCAAGCTCAAGATGCAACTGTTTGAAGTTGCAGTGTCCATCGCTGTCTGAATGAAAATGGGCTCCAGGATTGAAGACCCAGGCAGATCCCACAAAAAAATGGTTACTGGAACATAAATTAACCTTTCAAAGAAAAGTGGGTTCCTTAAAGTGATGGTTCAGAGTAATATTACCCTAGGGTTCTTTGCACCTTGACCTCGAGCCAAACAACCCCACATAAGCTTTTTTCTGTTGTTATAACATTGGTCGAATTAGAGCTATCAGCCGAATGGCTTAGTGTAGGCGCTAAAGTAGCCAAGGGTGTATCTCGTAAATAACCCCACTAATAATGCCTGGGAATGTTACCTAACTTTTACAGTAGTACAAATAGGTTCTGCACTTCTAGAATTAGGCATTGAAAAGGTTGTGAGTTTCAGAGTCTTTAGTAGTTCGTTCCAGTCGCATGCTGTTGCAAACTGAAAGGATTTTTGAAGATGTACCTGCTTGAGTGCAGGTTATGTGTGGGTAAGGCAGTGGTGAAAAGAGAATGTAGGGACAGCGGGGTTACGCATAGAATTGACTTGTATATTAGGTGATACCAGTAGGACAGGCGACGAGTGTGTAGTGAGGACCAGCCCACTAAAGCATATAGGGCGCATTGGTGACAAACCGGAAGGCACTGTGGTAGACTACGTCTAACTTTTTCAGGAGGGAGGTAGAGGCAGTTCTGCAAATGACACCACAGAAATCTGGATTGGTAGGATGGGAGCATAGGTAGCCAATTCTAGATTAAATTTTGGATTGCAGATGGTTAATATGAGACTGAAATTAAAGTGAACAATCTAACCAGACACCTAGGTGTTTGTAGGAGTCTACATAATTTAGTTTATCATAGTCTTGAATAGGACTGCAACTAACGATTATTTGGATAATCGATTAATCTGTTGAATATTTATTTGATTGATCGATGAATCGGATAAAGAGACTAACAAATATTTCCACAACTTGATTAAAAAAAATAAATGTTATTCCAAATTGACAATTTTAACACATAACAGACCTAAATGTATTCTATAAAACATATGCTAATTTCTAATGTTTAAAATATGGTATTTTTTTACCTTGCCTAGACCTGAGATGTTAAAATAATTGTCTACAAATATATTAATGGCTCTCTCTTGAAATTGTTTTATATCAATAAATCAAAATTAAATCCCATTTAAAAATATCCTTAATTGCGGCACTTCCAATTGTATGCCAATGTTTGAAAATAATTATACAATAATTCTTTCTGTGATCAGAAAATAAACACATTTCTGCAACATTAAATTCAGCATTATGATTTATTTACTTTCATTTTAAATTCAAAATATTAAACAAAAGTCTACATTACACATGCAAAGTTTTGGGCACCTTTTCGGACCATTGTTCATAAATTTTTTTAAAGATGATACGTAAGGTTGTTTGACCCATTAGGATTTTATACAAAGCCAATTCCACTGTTTAATTATTTACTTGCCAAAAACTGGTCAGATCTGCCCAACACAAACGGGTAATTGCAAAAGACTTTCAGAACAGTTTAGCTTACAAAGGCGTAGTTGTTCACAGGCCCCCAGTGGAGTATATCTTACTCTGGGAACCTCAGACCTTCCACAGTTTAGCTATAGCCCTGAACTAGCTCACTGGCTTCCTGAATCAAGAGCCATTAGTAAACAAATTGAATCAGGTCTGCTAGCTTAGATATAGTTCCAATACATGGGGCGGCAAGGGTGTCCCGAGGAAAGGTTTAAAAACAACTGCCTTACATGACAATGATCTGCATGAGAGAGTTGTTAGAATGAAGCATTTTCAAAAACCTTATCACAAAATGTAGGGTCTGAACTATGCAAAGGTAAACCTTGACAAGCCATAATTTTATTGGAACAATTTGCTTTGGACTGATGAAACAAATGAGCCACAACCAAAGAAGGTACATTTAGTGAAACAAGGCTGTTTAGCAGAGGACCGCAGGTTTCCCTCAAAAATGTGGGTGTACTTGACATTTTCACGTCAATCCTGACCAACTGCACAGCCCTCACTGAAGAGCTACACCCCCCAAAGTAATGTTGCCACCACCATGTTTCACAGTAGGTATGGTGTGTTGTGGGTGGTGTGTAAAAGCATGTGAGGTTGTTGTTACATGCACAGACTGACCAATCTCCCACCATAAGGACTTGTTAGTCATTGGCCTCTTGGTAGCTTCCCTAATCAATGTCCTCCAGGCTCTCTGGAAGGACGGTCCAATCTAGGCATGGTGTTGGTGGCACCATACACTTTCCCCTTCTTAATAATGTCCTGAACGGTATTCAGAGGGATAGATAAAGTCTTTGCCATTTTTTGTATCCTTCTCCTAACTTGTGCTTTTCCGCAACTTTTTCCCAGTGCCCTTTTGAAAGCACCTTTCCAACCGTGGTGTATTATTTTTGTTGCGAAGCACTACTTGTAATAGATTCATCATGGTTTTCTCAGATGGTTTTCTAATTAAGTAATCAAAACCACTACAGTTAATGTCAGGTGAGTGGCAGTTAGCATGGTGTGATCTGGGACAGGACTGGTTGTACCTGATCAAGTTTATAATGGTTACTCTAAGGCAGTGGTTCTCAAAATTGTAGAGTCCTGTACCCCCCTCCACCATTGTCAGCGACAATCCTCCACCCCCCTCAACACACACAGTGTACAGTGCATCCGGAAAGTATTCACTGCACTTCACTTCTTCCACATTTTGTTTTGTTACACCTTTATTCTGAAATTGATTAAATAGATTATTTCCCTAAATATTGTACAAACAATACCCCATAATGTCAATGTGAAAGAAGTGTGTTTAAAATCTTAGCAAATGTATTAAAAATTAGAAAAATTAAAAAAGCACATGTACATAAGTATTCACAGCCTTTGCCATGACACTCAAAATTTAGCTCAGGTGCATCCTGTTTCCACTGATCATCCTTGAAATGTTTCCACAACCTGATTGGAGTCCACCTGTGGTAAATTCAGTTGATTGGAAAGGCACACACCTGTCTATATAATGTCCCACAGTTAATAGTGCATGTCCAAAATACTTCTGCATCCATGTTATCCATGTCCATGTTTTTGCATTGCCAGTCAGGGGTGCCAGTAATTTTGGAGCCCACTGTAATTCTAGTTTGTCTGTTGGATGCAAATTATTAGAAATTTGACATTGTGTTGCATTTTATTGAGACACTACATGGTGATTTTGTTTCGCCATTGTGACTGCTAATCAGACAAGAAAACATCACGAAAATATATAGGCCAGTTTGAATATTGAAATACATATTGAACCAGATTTTTTTTTCTCGCTTAGACACTAACGTCAATTGCACATACCACACTTTTTTAATGCTTAAAGGGGCTGATCACTTATCCAAACCGGGTATTTCAGTAATTAAATTATATTTTTTCAGCATTTTTGTGAATGTTATTTTCATTTTGATGTTGAGGGTTGTAGTGTGTAAATACAGCTGGCAAAAGTTAGGTTTGATTCATTTTAATTTCCAGGGTGTATCTGCCAATGGAGGTGTTAACCAGTACTAAGTGACAGTACCCACATTTTGCATGTCATGTTCACTTTTGTGTAAAATTTTGAATCTATGCAAATTCTGTCATGTTTCCTGCAAGTTTCCTGCTACCATCTTCAAATTAAACATGCACTATGTAACGTTTTTGAAAACTACAAAAAAATATGTTTTAGGACTAGTAAACTTTAGGAAGTAGAATATTAAATCCAGTGGTTGAAAAAAACCGCCAACAAATGCATATTATATACGAAATAATGTGTATTTTCAGAAATGGGTTATATTGTCCATTATTCCTGTTTTCAGTAAAAACATTTATAAAAATCTATTTTTAAAATCTATTTAGATCTTGGGTAGGGCTGCACGATTATGCGTATCGCGATTAGATATGCACTCCAGAGCCCGTTCGCATGGCAACAGTATATAATGCCCGCAACACGAACTCGGATATTTCATTTCAAAATAATAGCGCTCCTCATTCATTATGATAATCATTGTTTGTTAATTTCATAGAAAGGTAGTGGGTCCATGTTCATGTGTTGCTACAATTAG